>APFE031220796.1:23684-37993 GCA_000404065.3 Pinus taeda | reverse complement strand
TACCATGTAACACAACGATGCTGGAATCTAAATGTTGAAAAAAATAAGTTAAACACTGTAGGAAATAAATTTTTATTGTGTCACAAATTTGTACCTAGAACCAAGTGCTAGATTGAGTTAGAAACCCTCAAAAGGAAGAAAATGGGTAGGATTTTGCCAAAATTACTGGAAGAAAAGAAAATATATTATGTCTAGAGAACCCAATTCAACCAATTCTCCAAACCCCTCATGCAACCAAACACGAAAGGATTAAACCTTGTCATGATATGAACCCATTCACAGATGGAAATAAAGGAATTTGAAACAAAGAATTTCATTAGACAAAATAAAAAACCCCGATTAAATCTCAAAGTCTACACACAATGACATGATGAAAATAATATAAATGAAACAATTGTACTCTCATGGGTGTAAACCCTTAATAAACTCCCTAATCGCAGGAAACCCTAAAAAACCCTTTATCATATAATTGATATATAGATAGCAACCATCATTAAAGGAAAAACAAATGAAAATGCTATAAATTCCTTCTTTTTATGCATTGTAAACCAAAGAGATTCAATGAAGAAGGGAAGGAATGAAACCTTACCCATGTTCTCTTGCAATTGAAATTTTGTAATTCCATTCGATCCAAAACCTTGCTATTGAAAGAAGGATGGTGAGAGCCAATTTAAATCCCAGATATAAGAGAATTTAAACAAGAATTATTTCATTTTTTGAGCTCTGAAAAATAGTCCAAGCTTACCTCTATAACCCCATGCAAAACCATAGGACCAAATGGGAGTCTCAAAAACTGCATGCTACATCACTGATACTGGAAAAATCACCATGGGAAAATTTACAATGCTCTAGACGTATGTGAAATTCTCAAGAGTTAGATGAAAATGCAAAAAAAGAGAAAATAAAGCTACAAAATTACCATTGAATGTTGATGAGAAAATATTGGTACTTGAGTGAACATGTCAAGTTATCTGAAGATGAGAGTCTTCATGGTGAGAAAATGTGAAAGGAAACAAGGGGGAAAAGACCATAGAAATCAAAATGGGACCAATGGAAGCCATGAAACCCTGAGAGCCTTAGATTGGCACTCCGCAGAAGAAAAAGAAGGAAAATGAAAAGTCAAATAATTGAGAAAGGGTAGGGTAGTTGATTAGGGTTGAGGAAAATCAAATTTAACCCTTCGATCTATCACAAATAGATCACCACCATTAAAAGTTTCCCAGTACAGTTATCCCCTGAAAAGAAATATGTGATAGGTGTCTAATGTATGCCAACCACAATCAAAAGGTGGTTCAAATTATCCCACATGAACACTATAATTCATGAAATAAATATTTAAAAGAACCATGGAAATAACAAGAACCAAGTGTGAATAACATGTGTGTTAACCATAGTGGTTATGTTGTGTGTGCTTAAAGAATTTGGAAATTTTCTAGTTCATATGGTTGATATGGATTATCCATCCTGCTGGGGATATTTTAATTAACATGATATATATGTATAACATACAGCAAAATGGAAACTTCATACAACAACAGGGAAACATTTATAAAGAACAATATAAAGTTGAGGATGGAATAAATTTTAATACATAGGGATAATTATGCAAACCCAACGTTGTAAAGCATTATATTCTTTAGGGAATGCATATGTATATGCAACTTGTAACATTTAATATTATAATTGTTACAAAACCCATTAATTATAGGCAAAAAAAAAATATTTTGGGTGTGAAAACTAGTTATGTTATAACATTTTTGCTCAAGTCTTCAATCCTTAGAATTACTTATTCAAACAAGTTATTTGTTGAGTTGGAAGATTTTTTTTAAAATAAACCCTTGAATATTGGAGGAAACCCAACGTTGATACCACTATAATATTCCTTTGTATTAGTTTGTTAAAAATCCTAGAAATTATTACAGCATAATTTTTATCCAAAATTATTGATAAAATGCAACGTAGATCCATATAGATTGTAGAAAATTTAGAAAAAACCTAAATTTATTTTATTTGATAATATGTTTTGGAAAGATATTACATCAAAAAGTTGGAATATATATTGGGGTTCTTGTTCTTGTACTTCTACAATCTAATATCTAGCAACTTGGTCCAATGAATTGATCCTTCTCATATATATTAATAATGATAATGATAATGATAGTGGTTAACGTCCACTGAGATCAAATTGGTCTATCGGACCTATAATTTTCTTAGTTTTAAATTGTCTGGATCCTCGTATCCCTTGGCGAGATTGATGTTGTAGTTTTCTTAGTAATTCAGTGTTCTCAAGCACAACTAAAAACCCACAACACAATATTTATCTATGGTGTGCATTTTAACACAGAAACCAACCACCACGAACTAGGGTGTGTATTTCAACATTAAGACTAGCAAATACAATGATAGTTTCTCCCTCCCACCTTATGCTACATGAGCTCTTATAACTATTAACCAAATATCAAGTACTCAATTATATCCCAAAAGAAATTTCATCTTCCTTTTTATAATTTTTCTCCTCCAAATAATATGGGAGAAATACCATAGGTCACTTTAACACCATGGGTCACCTATAATAACACTACAAGGAAAATACCCTCTCGTAGAGGTTCTTGCAAAATCCCCTATAGAAATAACCTAAAAATGTGTTTGTAGCAGAGGTCACTAGTAGCGTTGGGCAAATTAATTTTTTAACAAATATTTTTTAATGGTTCATCTATAATGCACTAACAAACTGGTGTGTTATACAATTATACACACCGGTGCTTAATAGCATATGGTGCAAAGTGACATAATTATTTTTTATAGAAGTAAAAACATATCGGCGTGTTAAGTACACAATAAGAATTGATGTGTATACTACTTGATAGCACAAGAAAAGGGTTAAATTTTAAAAAATATTAGTCATAAAATTCATTTTCCCAATCTGGTGCTACACTCTCACAAAGACCGAGTGCCAAACTTATATATAAATAGCCCCGTACATAAAAAAAAATATTACACACCATTGTGGGGTTTTTAGCTTAAAAATAGCGGTGCACTTATAACACTAGACACACTAGTGTTGTTCCTTCAACTGGAGGACCTGATGTTTAATAGAAAGTGGCACATTGTTGTAAATTTTTTTTTTAACCAAAAAAAAACAATGGTGCGCTACTCATATTAGGCGCACTTGTGTATATACTACCAGAAAAAGGTTAAATTTAAAAAATTTCGGTCAAAAAATTCATTTTCACCATTTCGGTGCTATACTGTCATGAAGCACCAATGTTATTCCTATATTGAAATGCCCTGATGTGTAAATAACAAGGTGTACCACTATATGGTTTTAAATTTGAAAAATTAGCGGTGCGCTAAGTGAAATTGAAGCACCATTGTGTATACTACTCGATAGCACTATAAAAGGGTTAAATTTCGAAAATTTTGGTTGTAAATCTCATTTTCACCATTTCGATGTTATACTCGCATGAAGCACCGATGTTATTCCTGTATTGAAAAACACTTTTAAATAATAAGGTGTAGCTCTATAGGGTTTTTAATTTAAACATAGTGGTATGCTAAGTGAAACCGAAGCACTGGTGCATATACTACTCGATAGCATTGGACAAAGGTCAAATTTAAAAAATGTTAGTCATAAAATTCATTTTCACCATTTTGGTTCTATACTCCCATGAAGAATCGATTCTATTGTTGTATTGAAATTCCATGGTGGATAAAGAACATGGTGCACCACTATAGGATTTTCAATTTAAAAAATGGTGATGCGCTAAGGAAATGGTACGCACTGGTGCTGTTACTTGAGTGCACCAGGACATGGTAAAATAAATTTAAAAACTACCTACTGTAAAATTTATTTTTACCATTTGTAGTGTTGTATAGCTCTCAAGCACTGGTGCTACTCTTTCTTTTGTGAAGTGCCCTGTCATTAGTGTTTCCCTTGCTTTCCATCCTTACACCCATTTCTCTTTGTGTGTCTTTCAAATTTTCTTAAACATTGGTCAGATTCATTTTTTTTATTTACGTGGTAACAAAGCCTCCCCGATGAGAAAATGTCTATGTTTCTCTCTAATTTAATTTTTTTGTGGATTAAAATTTAAAATTAGGTAAAAAAATCCGTTGTTTTTTATTTTTTTCCTACATATTGCATTCAACGGGTTTAGTTTGGAATGGTTACGATGCACCCTGTAAACTGATAGGGTGCACCACAAATCAGTTACTGATGTTAACGCACTATATTTTTTTCTGTGCGTTTGGTAAATTGAAACACACTAAGAAAATTTATAATTTTGATGGCGGTGTATATGATAAAATTTACTTCCCAGTGCATTTATTTTTATCAAACGCACCACTTGAAAACTATTAAAAAATTATAGCTCGGTGTGTTCATTAACCTGAACATTCTACTTCTCTACAAAAAAGTTATGTATATGCATTGGTGTGAAATGTTATTTCGACACACTGCATTCAAAAATAGAAATAACCAATGTGTTTTTATGTATACATACCGAAATTGGTGTGTCAAGTCGATAGTGTCTGGTGAGTCCCTGCTTTTTTGACACAACGAGGATTATTTTTTTTGAATTGGAGCTTATATGTCCATACTTAAAAACACATTTTTCATTTAATAAAATGGAATTATGTTTTATGTATGAAGTCGATGTATTTTATACTTCAATCATGTTGAGACATCAACAAATGGAGGAGAAACAATAGTAGGAGGAAAGGCTATACCAATACAATATGGTCCAGCTGTGGGAGGCACAAGAGAGGGAAACCAATTTATACTTTCTCCCCATTACTATAGCGACCCAAGTCCTATTGAGGAATGTAGGCCTCCTTATGTATTATGAGGAGGCTACATCCATGAAGGGGCACTCTGGGTTGTTGTCACAACTGATTCATCGATGAGATTTCCACCAATAGGATTTTTGTGTCAGTCCTGATTAGTGGTATCAACCCACTGAGGAGGACATTTGATTTATCACTAAACTATTCATGATAGGGGGGAATTTTCCCCAGTGCCTTGATGTACTTCATGGTGTTGGAATAGAGAGTCAGCTTGCATACTCTTAGACATATATTGGGCATCATGTAGTGCATTCAACATATTTTCGGGTATCTGGTGGATAACTACGGATCGCCTATTTTGGTGTAGAGGAGGTTAGGTTACTCTCACTATTATTGAGTACCATTTCACCTTATGATAGTGATGGGAAGCATATTAGTTTCTCTCTTTTTCTATGTCAATTATTTGGTGTAGAGGCCATGATATATTAGATTGTCATCCATTTTTTTGTAGCATTTTTATATGGATTTAGATAAAGTTCGTGCTATGAAACATGGGAGGGTAAACTTCCCTTTTTCTTCAAAGATTTTTTATTTATTTTTTTAAAGGTGTCTCGAGACGAGACCTACTTTTTACTGTTGCCCTCTTATGCTAAGGACTAAGTTGTCAATGCACATGTGGGGCAAGATGATGCAGATAGGTGTAGACATGTGGCCTCGTAGGGTTTTTGTCAGATTCAAGATGGAGTATTGTGACAGACTTTATAGATTTTTGGTTGAGGAGGGTGTCCGCCTTGTGACACAAGACATCATGGCAGATCTTATGCCCCTGGAGACGTTGAGGGCTTCATGGATATTGAATATGCTAGGATTCCCATAACTCCTGACTCAATTCAATGTGAGGCATGCCATCCCTACAACAGAACTAATTGTTTATGACAAAAGAACTTTTCAATCCTTAGGATTATAGGCATGTGCCTCAATATCTTATGATGAGAACCATGTGATTTATAATTTTTTTTTATTTATGGTACCTTCCATGTCCATATTTGAGTCATATCTCTTTGTCTGCATATTCTCCTCAATATATAATACGATCATTCACACATGCATGATATGATATGTACTCAACACCCAACATTTTCAACAACTGCTTTGCCTCTTTGTAGCAACCAAGAAATAGATTACCACTCAGAAGAGCCTTATATTTCAATAGCCTACATTTGGTGGGAAATATAAATGTATAATGTCAATATTTAATGTTCATAAAATCAATCATTTTAATAATGATTGTGTGACAAGATTTCTCAAAATATAAGAGACTTGATCATGGTCAATTACCTCAATATTGCCGAGAAACATGCATTTTATGTCCCAAAATTTTCTTTCAAGTTGTATAGTAATGTAATTGTCCCTAGTTGGGTACAATATAACTAGTAGCCTGGTCCAAAGAGAGGGGTGGTGGAAGAAAATTTCAAGCTTTCGAATAGGGTATCAGTGATATTAGCATCATCAGCTAGCTCATCATTCTGGAATGTATGTAACAACATTTCCTCCATGATAGTCATATCCCGTAAGTAATCATCCATACAAAACTCTAATTGATTACCTCCATTTCCAACTTGTGATGAAGAACTACTATTTATGTAGTCATTCCTAATTGGTGAATCTGGACATAATGGGAATTGAATAGGTGGTCCATTCAACCATTCCTTGTATTATTCCTCTCTGAGTTTTTCTCTTAATGCAAGCTTCTCCTGATTTGACATTATAAAGGGGTGCTTTGGAAGATGGTAGGTGGGTCGTTCATCATCACTAAAATCCTAATTCCAAAAAACATTGAACATTAGTACATCAATTATATTATTAAGGACAATCCAATTTCCTTGTTAAAATTACATTATACAAAACAATTATTACCATTGTTGACCCAAGATTGCAGTTGGAAGATGCCACCTTCCAATTGTCAAGGTGAAGTGATTATCCATTTTCATCTACCAAATACTTGTAGTTTATTGCTCCTTATAAGAGCTTCTAATGTTTTTGAAATGTTGGAATATTTTTTGCATTTGAAATCAATTCTAAATCAATATCTTGCAAATTTGGATACAAGTTTATTCAAATTAACATGGATAAAAAAAAAAAGATAATTGAAATATAAAGAAAATATGAACTTATTGGAGGTAGAAAGGGAGAAATCCTCGAAGGGCTTTGAGCAATAAGGAATGAGATGGAATTTGAAGAATTGGCCATTTGATATTATCATATTTCTTCCTGCATTTGAGAAGAATCAACAATAAATTTGTATGTACATAGCTAAAATTAATATCGAGAACCATATAACCATAATTTCAATTTCAATACAGTTTTCAAACCATTTATTTAGAATAAGGCAATATTAAGAAAAAATGTATACTATGAAATAAATTAAGTCATTCAGATGCATTCTAAAGGATAATTTGAGACGAATATTCCATTTTATGTGAAAAAAAATTCAGATAACCTTTAAACCATATTGGTGATCTTGTAAAGCTAACCACACTTATGTGTTTAAATAATAACACTGATGTGTTAACATAATGACTAAACCATTTTTAAGTACTTTGAAAGTAAAAGAGGAATTATATCATATTAGCACTTTTTCAAAACTAATCGCACCAATGTGCTTAAGTACTAACAACATCGATGCATTAAAATAATAACCAGACTAGTTTTTGGGATTTCGAAAATAAAAGAGGGTTTCTAGCATATCAGTTCTCTTGTAACACTAATCACACTAATGTGTTTAAGAAATAACAATTTTGATGCATTAACATTATAATCAAACTGGTTTCACGGATTGCGAAAATAAAAAATGGAATTCTATCATATCAGTGCAACTGTAAAACTAATAACACTGATGGGTTTAAATAATAATCACGTCGATGTGTTAAAATAATAATCGCACTAATTTTCAGGATTTTGAAAATAAAAAAGGAATCCTATCATATCACAGTGTTAAAAAAATGAGCACATCGATAAGTTATCTTAAGGAGTGGGTGTTACTTGTAAATGCACTAGTGCATTTTACTATGAAACACAGTGATGTGTAGAAAAAGTGAAAAAAAACACACATTTTTTTTAAATTTAAATATCAACAGTAATTAATTTATGAAACTTAATTCATTAGTTTTGAAAAATGAATTCAAATGTTTATTTTATCTAGGGATGCCATCAATTCAAAGGGAGAGATTGTTGGCATTGATGCATGTTGCAGTGTTGCAGGTGTGTTGTTGGTTAACAATCATGTCAACCTGGTTGCTTGGGCTATAGGTGACTTGGTTATGATCAGTCATGCATGTGTATGTGTGATTGCAGGTGCCTTGTCTATGGATGATGTGTTCCATATAGAGTGTGATCAAAGGATGTCATGGTCCTCATGATCATGTTGTTTTTGTTGCGTTGGATGATGGTGTGTTGTACTAGCTTGGAGGCCTTCCCATGAAGATGATCATCTCGATCATGTTTCTTCATACAAATGTTGGTGGCTGCTATAGGAGTTAGAGTTGAGGAACCTTGTTGATTAGGTATCCATGTCCCAGTTAGGTCCACATGTTGATGATGTTATACATTGGGCTTGGAGAAGATCTACATGTGTTAGTGGATGCTTTAAATGGTTTTACAAGTGTTGGAGGATGTCTGACATGTTCTAGAGTTGCACACTCATGGCAGAGTGTTTGTGGACAAGTTTGATGGCCCAAATGTTTAGTATGGTTGTTGGTCGACATCCTAGCCAATCTAGTTTGATGTGGCAGTGGTTTGTTTAAGTATTGTGGAGGTTCCAGTGACTTCTAGAGGTCCTACATAGACTTTTCAATCTCTAGAAGAAGGTGGAGTGGTTTTTTGAGTCGAGGAAATACGTTTTCCCTCATCCTCTACTCCAGTCACATGGATGTCAATTCATGGGAGCAACCGAAAAGCTCCAGTCACTACCAAGCAGACACATGGGAGTGACTAAGGAGTTCTAGTCACATGGAGCCTATGTTGCAAGAGTAACCAAGGGTTTTCATGAGAATTTATCCACATTCCTCACACTACTCAACTAATTTTGATGTTACGGTGACATTATTATTTGAAACTTTTCGGTTTATGGTCAAAACATTCGTGGGGCCTTTGCAAGTTGATCAAGTTTGAAGATATCAAAGGGATAGTGGTGTTAGTGGTTGATTTGGTAAAAAAAAACTATCTCAACTAAATATAAAGCGCATGAAAAGGATTTTTGAGTAATCCATAACTTGTAGCATTTACTATGTGACTCAACTTAGAAAAATGATAAATAGAGGAAGGCATTGACTCTATTTGGTTGGTTGTTGTGAGAATGTGAGATTATGCTATTGTTGGGGGTATTGTGAAAGAGTAGAGATTGCATCAACTTCTCACATTGTTTTGCAGAGTTATATGAGATAAATGTGAGCATAAATCAGAGATAGAATTGAGAGGAGGATATAGAATTTATGTGTTGTTTGTGGCATAAAAACAAAAGCTTATGGTGTGTTTGAGAGAAGTTTTTTGGTGTGAGAAGAAGAGAATAAATAACCCTCTCTAGGGAAAAAAGATTGATTCAAATTTGATATGCAAACTGATGGTGTTGTTGGGTTGCCAATGTTGGGAAAATTGAGAACCCAGTGTGAAATATTACGAAACGTGGTTCACATTGAGGAAGTGAAGGCATGGAGGCTTTAGAATAGATAGTTATTTGTTATATTTAGATGTAGGAAGATATTTCTCCATCCAATAGGAGATGGGAAGTCTAATGGTAGTTGGGCAAGGATCGTTAGTCATGGGAGCTTTCAGTTGATAGATTTTCGTAGATCTATGAGAGAAACATAATTTGGAATTGATAGATGTTAATATTCTCTAGAGGAAGCCAAGTCTTCTAGATTATGGGTGTAAGTTAATCTTTGTACAATTTGTTCATCATATCAATAAAATGATTGTGCATCATAGCATCAGCAGGATGGTTTTCTCTCGAAAGGGTTTCCACTAGGAAAAATGTGTTCTTATGTGTGCATGCTTGTTTTCATATTACTTACGGTTATTTCTTATGGTTATTATGTCTTGATTTTATTACTTATTACATGTTTTTATGAGTTAATGTTGTGGATGTTTATGGATGTTTATGAAGGAGGGTTCCTTAGTTGCATAGCATTTGAATGAATTTAATAAAATTATTAGTCATATTGCCTCTGTCAAAGTTGTTTTAGTTCATTTTGTTCTCCTTTTTTTAACGACTGGAACTAAAGGTTCTTATCGTTATTGGTGTAAGTTAGGTCTACATAGAAATATGGAGACTAATATAATAAGTGATTTAATAAAGAAGCTATATAACCTCAATATGAATGAGGGTGCTTTAGTTGCAAAGCATTTGAATGAATTTAATATAATTCCAGTCATATTGGCTCTGTCAAAGTTGTTTTAGATGATGAAATAAAACCACCCTACTTATGTGTTCCATGCCATAAAAAAATGGGAATAAAACAAGAAAAATATGTGTTGTATTATGTTATGATAGTCAGAGTGTCATTTATTTAGTGAAAAAGCACAACATATCATTCTAACACGAAGCACATTGATTATCTAGAGCGTCATTCATTTAACAAAATACCAAGTATATCATTCAAAGACAAATCACATTGATTTTTGATATCATTGGATTTGTAAGTGTTATATAATGGGTTGTTACAATTGGCGAAAATACACACTAAAGGCAATCTAGTTAATATGTTAACAACTATTTTCCCAAGTGATAAGCAAGACCATTGTAGAACATCGATTAGTGTAATGCAAGCATGATGAAAGATATCTTCGGAGAGAATTAGTACACATGAGATAGAGATGATCTCAAATACATTCACTTAACAATCTGTTTGATTTCAAGTGGGATATTGTTAGGTGTATACCAAAACAAAGTAAAATTTGTCCACACTTATGGTATCAATAACCCTTCGTATTATGAAATGGTATTGAGCCCATATTATTGTAATGAAAAATTATTTTTATAGGGCCACGAGTAAAAAGAAGTAGGTGAAATGTAATAGTTATATTGTTATTGTAATAAAAATTCCTAACCCTTTTTCTTAGTGGTTTTTCCCATAATGAAGTTTTCCACGTAAATTCCACTTTGTGGATAAATGTTTTTGTCCAATTTATGAATCATTTTTTCTTTTCACTTTAGTTTTATTCTACTATCATATTTTGCTAACATTTTCTTAATCCTCCTTGTTTAAAATATACACTATTAACATATCACATTTTAATATATAACTGACCTACATCCATGTAATTCGGAATCTATCATGCACTCACATGGATCAAATCCCTTGAGATGCAAACATAGAAAATTATTGATCAAAAGTTATTATATGTAATAATATTAATATTAAATATACTAATAATATAAATATTAATATTTTAATATTAATATTAGATTTAATAATGTTTTTACATGGCATGATAAAAAATTATAATAAAAGTACAACAAATTAATATTTTCAAATATTACAACTTTGACGTGGAAATATTTATGTCTTTAAAGATTTAATGTATCCATAAGATATGGTTTTTCCTTTTAAAGAGTCATTTTACAAATATTTATCTAAAAGAAGTATTGAATATTTTGGAGTAGGATTTTCAATTCTTTGTATTGAATTATATTCTAAGTTTTTTTTTTTTTAATGGCTATTTTCACTTTTGTTTTGAGTAGACAATAATTTTTCTATTTTTATAATTATTTTATTGGAGACTTGACATACTTACACATCCCCTCATACTCAATTGTAAAAATGACCATTTTTACACTATATATATATATATATATATATATATATTATATATATATATAAATATATATATATATATATATATATATATATATATATAAATAGCAATAAATGTCATAAATATTTTGATAAATTCAAAAATCCCTTATAACCATCTACCACATTTACCTTGCAATTTTCCCTCACACATGTTTCGGTACCAAACGTATAGAATTTTAATTCCATGAAGAAGATCTTTACTTTTAAACATTTTCACATTAACATTTAAAAGTTTCCTAATTTGTTAGTAAGTTAAGTAGATTTATTCCTTTTTTTCCTTTTTACAAATTTCTTGAAAACGTGGATATTTGGGAATGAGAGATACCTAATCATAGAAAATGACTGTAATGCCCCTGGTAAATGGTAAATCAATAATGTTTTAAAGTAAAAGACAGTAAATTTAACTAGTGACTATGATTATGCCGGTGGAATTGAGTAACTATGACTGTTATTACTGTTTAACTAATCATGTTATTAAATTGCTAGTTGATTTCCATTGAATATGGTTGCAAGAGAGCAACTGAAAATGGTTATAGTTTTCCTCATGTGAGGAGGATTAATAAAAAATATATAATAATAAAAATATGGCATTTGTCAAAAGAAAGAAAAGAAAGGGAAAACCTAACTACTTCTGGAGACGGTTGAGACTCCAATAGAGGGAGAAATTGCTATGTCAGGTGAGGACCAGATAGCAATAGGAGGAGATGAAAATTGCTCTTGGCAGTAAAAATCGCTACGTTTGGTAAGGACCAGATAGCGCACGTTGGGAAGTTGGAGACTCCCTGAAACCATTACGTCTGGTAAGGACCAGATAGCGTAACTCTGGTAATAACAGAGGACTTGCAGACAGCGTAGGTCTTGCAGGAGTGCTTGGGGGTGGAAGGTCAAGGAGGACCCTCCTAAGGTCGGGTGGTGGACAAGCGCACTAAAAGGTTTGCCTCTAACCAGGTATGAAATAATTGAGAATTCAATGGACTGTATATGTTGTAATGATAAATAAGTTCATAGTAGATAGAAAGACTGTGTTTGAAATCTCAGGGAAATATCTGAAGTAATTCAAGCCATAAACATCATAATAATTGTAAGATACTTTTGGCATTAAACTGGAACCTCTGCGTAAGCATAAAAGAAGGAAATAATACAACAAGAATTACCACGGTTTTCCTGAAACTATTCTATAAGAGAAAATTACAACATAAGTTACAGATGAATAAAAACTCGATTGCCATATAACCTTTGCTTTAACAGGTGGTAGCTAACCGAAAAACAATGTACATCTCTACATAATTGTACATATGCGAATCTCCATAAATACTGATAAAGAAGTAAAGAAAGTGGTAGCATGTCGACAAGAACTGGAAGAAAAATCATATATAAATTGAACTAAGAATTTGGCAGCAGTCGTAAGTCCTCATCTTGAATATACAGCTTCCCAGTGAAGCAACTCAAGAAAGGAAAGATCTCTGAGTCATCGGCTCAGTAGAGTTAGCATTCATGTCTCTGACATGCCTAGCCGCTTTAGACGTTGTTATAACCAGAACCATTTTGTAAGTAGAATATTGTAGGTCGACATGGTTAGAGCAGGGTATGCCGTCGAGGGTTTTTACGGCCCCGAAGTTAGCACCCTCAATCTTTTTAAAAAAAGAAAACAAAGAGAAAACATGAATATATATTTCGGCAAAGTGAACTTGAGATAAATATTTCCATTTAATGATTACAAAGAAAGACTGAACAGTAAGAGCGTATTAAGTAGCTCTGCAAGCCGCGGAAAACTAAAAGTACAGACCCAGACATTCATAGAAAACTCAATAGTGCATAAATCCATCGGATAAATAATATTACGGTTAGGATTTCATTTCATACATAGCTAGTAGACGTAAATATCAGTATAACCATTAAAGCATTACATAATCGTTCACCGTAGGGATAACCCTCAGTTTTGAAAACATAATACATTGATAACCAAGAGCCAGGCGTAGTCCTAGTTATGGCTTTGTTGTGAAACTGCCTGGGCCAAACCCAACTCCTCAACAAGAAAATATGAAGAACAAAAACGTGCTTGCATAAATTTCATTGATGATTAAACAAGAATGATTGATAGACTTCATAACCCAGGAAAAAAACAGACATCTTGCCAAGAAGGAGAAGGGACTTCAATCGTTCCCCAGAATTTCAATCGTAAAACGAAAAGGAAGAAACACATTGTATAGTGAGCACCTCTCACCTAGAAGGTGGACTGGGTAAGGAGGTTGTGTGGTTGTCGCCGATTGAGAAACCTGGCACCGAAACTCGACACCTGTGACAGGAAACCATCATACCAGAATAAGAAAATGAATCTGTTGAAAATAATACTGAGAGGGGGGGTGAATCAGTATTATCAGGATAATTATTCTTTTTCAAAACAACTGATATACGCTACTTTAATTTAGTAAACCTGTGTATGTACGCAATTATGCAGAAGGAAACCCGCGTATACAGAACATGATTTTACTTTACTTAATCTTTCTGATGATGATTGTTAGTCAGTGATGCAGAATCCAATAACAGTATCCAGAGGCAGTAAAATAGAGCAGAAAGACAATCAGACACAAGAGCACAAGATATAAGGTGGAAACCCAATGTGGGTGAAAACCACCTGCTGCAATTCGTCTCTATCTTCCTTTTAAATTA
>APFE031220796.1:0-19037 GCA_000404065.3 Pinus taeda | reverse complement strand
GATCTTTCATAATCTTTAGTGATTTTTTAGGATCACTAGTGATTTTTCAAGATTTTTCGTCATCTTTCATCATCTTTCATGATTTTCTATCATCTTCACATTTTTTCTTCATTTTTCACAATCTTTCATCATCTTTCGTGATCCTCTGTCATCTTTCATGATTTTTCGTCATCTTTCTTCATTTTTTCAATATCTTTTGTCATCTTTCGTGGTCTTTTGTGATATTTCATGATATTTCTTAATTTTTTGTGATATTTTACGTTCTTTTGTGATTTTTGTCATCTTTCATCATCTTTTGTGATCTTTCATAATATTTTACAACGTTCGATGACCTTTCGTGATCTTTCACGATGTTTCATCATCTTTCATCATTTTCCGTCATTTTCCGCAATATTTCATCATCTTTCAAGATCTTTCATCATCTTTTAGGATGTTTCATGGTCTTTCACAATTTTTCGTGAGCTTTCGTCATATTTTAGGATGTTTCACAGCGTTTTGTAGTATTTCTTCATCTTCCATGATCTTTCTTCGTCTTTTGCGATCTTTCATGGTATTTCGTCATTTTTCATGATATTTTTTTTTATCTTTTATGGCCTTTCATGATCTTTCGTCATCTTTCAGATCCTTCATGATCACGATGTTTTGTCCTCTTTCATGATTTTTTGTCATCCTTCGTCACCTTTCAAGATCTTCTATCACATTTTGTGATCTATTGAAATATTTCATGATCTTTCATCATATTTTAAGATGTTTCATGATCTTTTGTGATCTTAAACGATGTTTCTTCATAAGTTTATGATTTTTCGTCATCTTTCACATTATTTCATCATCTTTTGCGATCTTTCATGATTTTTCGTTATCTTTTGTCACGTTTCATGACCTTTTGCAATCTTTCGTGACCTTTCGTCATTTTTTGTAATCTTTTGTCATGTTTCCCGATCTTTCAACATATTTCATGATTTTTTTGGACCATTTGTCATATTTCATGGTCTTTCAAGATCTTTCGTGATTTTCTGTCATCTTTCCCACTCTTTCATCATCTTTCGTGCTTTTCCATCATCTTTCATAATTTTTCGTCATTTTTCACGATCTTTCGTCATCTTTTGTTATCTTTCATGATCTTTTGCTATCTTTCATGATATTTCTTCATGTTTTGTGATATGTTTCGTTCTTTTGGGGTTTTTAGTTATCTTTCATAATCTTTTGCAATGTTTCATGATCTTTTATCATCTTTTAGGATGTTTCATGTTCTTTCACAATCTTTTGTGATCTTTTATGATCTTTCGTGTTGAAAATAATACTGAGAGGGGGGGTGAATCAGTATTATCAGGATAATTATTATTTTTCAAAACAACTAATATACACTACTTCAATTTAATAAACCTGCGTATGTACGCAATTATGCAGAAGGAAACCCGCGTATACAGAACATGCTTTTACTTTACTTAATCTTTCTGATGATGATTGTTAGTGAGTGATGCAGAATCCAATAACAATATCCAGAGACAGTAAAACAGAGCAGAAAAACAATCAGACACAAGAACACAAGATATAAGGTGGAAACCCAATGTGGGTGAAAACCACCTGCTGCAATTCGTCTCTATCTTCCTTTTAAATTAGAAAACTTTTTTTACAATGTACTGGTGCAGTCTTTTTACCAGTACGCAAGCTGCAACCTGCAGAGAGCTACAACTCTCTCTCGTTCTCCAGTTTCTCCTGGAAGGGAGCAACAACCCCCTTTAGCTTTTGCACTAGCCAAGATACTAGTACGTAGGTGCTGGCCTACAGAAGGCTACAACCTTCTCTTTCTTCCAGGGACCACTTTTCATCAATTTTCAAACTGGATCCATGAACATCAAACAATCATCAAGAATCAACCAATCTCCTTTTCACCAACTAGATCTGAAACAAGTAGATACTTCTCTGACAGCTGTACACAGAACACTGTACCAGAAACCACACAGCAGAAACAGAACCCAAAACACAGCAGCAATAAGCAGAAACAGCTAGATCACAGCTTAATGCATATACGCTTTTTTCAACAGTCTGCAACTTGCGTGCATACGCATCTGTGTATGGAACAACCTGCGTATACGCGCTTTTACTTCCCTTAAACTGCGTGTATACGCCCCTTCGCTTTACTGAACCTGCGTACAGATCTATAAAGGACAACACACTCTTCCATATATTCAATCACTAATTAACCCAGATTATAGATCAGATAAGCGCCACATCAAGCAGATCAAAATCATACAGAGATACTATCATTTACGCTTAAAGATTATGACCCATGAATAGACCTTATCCTTCGTTTTGTGCTAAGGTTCCTCCTTCCTCCAGATCCAGATCTGCATCACCATCCAATATACCAGCTCTAGCACTTTTCAGATCTTCAATAATAATCAAGATGGTGATTTGTCACAAGATCTCCTTCCTCTTTTATAGTCCTAGGCCTTCCCCAATACCATGGTTCAAAACCATAACATTTCAATACCATGAACCCAAAACAATGGATCGACACAATTGACGAGACGCCATGGGCCAAAACATAGGTTCAAATTCCAAGATCTAACTGCCATGGACCAAAAGAATGATCACCAACATATACACGCTTTTGTAGAGCATACCCCGCGTGTGTACGCGCCTTTGTCTAGATGAACCTGCGTATATGTCTTTTTCTACTTTCTGAGCGCCTGAACTGAGATCTGTTACCAAAGAAGGTTGCCATCAAGGACAACACCTGTGCCATAGCTCCAAACATGTGCCATAATGCCAACAGAATCCTTAACAGAGGAATATGAAACAGTAAATAAAGTTATATGAGATTGTGATGCATTTACCATGGTTTAACCTGGAAAGCAGAGCCTTTCGTCCATTGCAGACTGATCTGTAGAGGCGGGGATTTGCTACACAGGAGTGCAAATATTTAGAGCTGAAAACTATCTGGCAAATAATCTGGAGGTAAACAAAAATCTTACCACAAAAATACCACCGTAGACCGTATGACTCCCACCTGGAGGATCGACGATTGTTGATCCGGAATCTTTCATCTCTACTGTAGGATGAGCAGGAGGGATGCCACCGTTTGGGAAATGGAGTGTACTAGGTACCAGGTGCATTAAGTATACACCTCGGTTGGATAGCTAGAGTACCGAATCGGCTTGGCCGCGATGCATGAATGCCGGCCAGTTGCACATTCATACGCCAAGTGGAGGGCATATGGATAACCGTAATTCATTCATAACTAGGCTTGTTGCCGGAAAGCGACTACGGATGAAGTTTCCCATAGCACTCAACCCTAGATCGAGTTGAAAATAGTGTGCAACATCTGTGTTAAATCGCCTTCACATAAATGCATTTAATATCATCGCAGTACCATAGGAGGATCCCGAAGATTACAATCTGGGATAGACATAAATAATTTGTATATATATATTCCATAGTATTATTACCATCATACGAATTAGTTTGATATATGTAATCCAGACTATTGATATCATAATATGATTTAATTAATTGATGTAAGTGCAATATTGTTAATAAGTTAATATTCCATGTAATTATTCCCCACATCAAAACGAGTAAACGTAAGAAAAAGAAGAAATTTTGTTTTTACATTTGACGGGTACATTACAAGTGGTATCAGAGCCCAGGTTGCAACACTGTGACCTCGAGTTACTGCAGCAGTGACATCGATATAAATAATTAAATTAATAAGCAAGCAGGGGTTATTAAGCTATGAATTGTATACCATACCTATTGAAATATACTAATTCTCTAACTAGGTGACAGCGGAATATGAGGAGAATGAGCAGCGCCCCTCACAAGAATGTGGAAAACGTCACTCCTCCTCAGGGAAACCCTGAAATATGGGTGCAGCTGCGGGAGGAGGCACGCAACCCCAATTTGACTATATTGGAGACAGTCCACGAATTGAAGAATGAAATGGCTCGGTTGCGCGAGGACAACGTCAGATTAACCATCGAACAGGAAAGGATTCTGAAAAGTTTATCAGATAAGCAGAACCAACATCAACCCAATCCCAGCCCAGAGCAAACACGTGTGTCAGAGGAACAGGGTTACCATACTGATCAAGAGGAAACAAAATAAAGGGCAGAGGTTCGAGGAGAAAAATCTGATAATGCCTCGGAACATCAAACCTCTAAAAGACAGCAAATAGAGTTGCAGGGAGAGTTTCAGAAGATCAAGCCGCCGCATTTTGATGGGGAATCTGAGGAGGCTGTAGAAGCTTGGTTAATTAACATGAACAAATATTTTCAGGTTTACGAGTATGATCACCATCTCAAGCCACGACTAGCTATTTTTCAGATGCAAGCTAAAGCAACATTATGGTGGGAGGAAGTTAAGATGGTGCGGGGAGTGAATGAGCAAGACATAACTTAGGAAATTTTTCAAAGATATTTCAAAGAAAAATATTTGACTGAACGTTTCTACGATGAAAAGGCCAGGGAATTTCATGATTTGCAACTTGGACAGTAGACCATGGATGAATTCGTCACTAAATTTACATCTCTGCTTCGCTACGTACCATATATTCGGGGGGAAAATGAAAAAGTGCAGCGGTTTGTTAGCAGCCTACCCCAAAAAATGTGGGAAAGGATTGAATTTGATAACCCGAAGACCATGGATGAAGCGATACGAAAAGCTAGAATATTTTTTCAGCAGAATAAACAAAAAGGGGAAAGTGCTGTGAAGCGTTGGGTGGATAAAAAGAACAGTAGAACAGCTGTGGGAATTAGAGGAGCTTGTAGCAGTTTCAGTAAAGGATTCTCCAAGGGTCCCAGCAATAGGAACCAGTCCAGAAATCATCTCAGATTTAAGCCACCTAATGACTCCAAAAATAGTGAACAGTTGGGCAGAGTTGATAATGAGGGGACAGCCAGGCCACCAGTGCACTGTTGGGGGTGTGGCGGACCACACTATATTAAGAATTGCCCTCATCGAAAGGGTAGTGATCAGGTGTCCCAGGTTTATGAAGCCTCAACAGTGGGAGACATGGCCCGGTCCATACCAAGAATAAATGCGGCTCTCGAAGACCGCCAAGCTGATTACTAGCCGACAATGATAGAGTTCGAAGGTAAGATTTTTAATCGAACTATTTCTGTTTTAGTTGACCCAGGCGCTACATTGAGTTATGTTAATCCCAATTTTGTGGAAAATTGTAATTTGCAACCTGTTAAATTTAAAAATCCATGGCTAGTCCAGCTTGCCACTAGGGCAAAAAGGCAGGTGCTGGCCAAGGTCAGCAACTGTCCATTGCTGATAGCTGGTCAAACAGTGACGATAGAATTGAACGTACTTCCTCTCGGATCATATGATGTACTGATCGGAATGGACTGGCTGGAGAAGCGGTGGTCCATAATAAATTGCAAAACAAAAGCAATATCTTATCAGGATGAACTGGGGAATAAACAAGAATTCAAGGTATTCTTAAGCCTGTACAAATTCGGCCAATTACTGCTTCACAATTGGCTAAATGCATCAGGAAAAAGTGTCAAATATATGTAGTTCAAGTAGGACTCGCCAGTTCAAACGATAAAGCTAGCACTTTGGAAGGCATACCAGTGGTGCATGAATTTGCACATTTGTTTCCTAAAGAAATACCAGGACTGCCACCTAAAATAAATTTGGACTTCACAATAGAACTAGTACCCAGTGTAGCCCCGGTGTCCCGCACACCATACCGGATGAGTGTGCCGGAATTAACATAATTAAAGATGCAATTGCAGGAGTTATTGGACAAGAAGTACATTCGTCCCAGCGTATCACCATGGGGAGCCCCTGTATTGTTTGTTAGGAAAAAGGACAGAACTTTCCGTATGTGCATAGATTATCGGTAGTTGAATAAATTAACAGTTAAAAATAAATACCCGCTGCCCCGCATCGATGAACTATTTGATCAGGTGAAAGGTGCAACGGTATTTTCAAAGATTGATTTAAGATCCGGATACTACCAGATCAGAATTAAGGAGGAGGACGTAGCCAAAACTACTTTTCGAACTCGCTACAAACACTATGAGTTTTTGGTGTTGCCATTTAGGCTGACCAATGCATCGGTGACATTTATGTGTTTGATGAATAGTGTATTTCATAAGTATTTGGATAAGTTCATGTTAATTTTTATTGATGATATACTAATATATACCCAGAATATCAAAGAGCATGAGGAGCATCTTAGGCTTGTATTGCAAACGCTCCGGGAACATCAGCTGTACGCCAAGTATAGCAAATGTGATTTTTACAAGGAACAGATCCAATATATGGGGCATATCATAACTAGGGAAGGCATTGCAGTGGACCCTAAAAAAATCAGAACTATAATGGAATGGCTAATACCAAAAGACGTGGCAGATATAAGGTCATTAATGGGATTGGCAGGATATTATAGGCGATTCGTGGAAGGATTTTCACGGGTTTCTTACCCTATCACATCCTTACAAAAAAGGGAAGAACATTTAAATGGACTGCAGAATGTCAGCGAAGTTTTGAACAGCTTAAACATTTGCTCACAACTGCCCCAGTGTTGAGCATTGCAGATCCAGAAAAGGATTATGTGCTCCGCACTGATGCAAGTAGAGAAGGTGTAGGAGGGGTGTTGATGCAGGAAGGAAAAGTGATCGCGTATGAATCTAAAAAGTTGAAAGAGCATGAACAGAAATATTCTGCTTATGACTTAGAATTAATTGTTGTCGTGCATGCATTAAAGATGTGGCGCCATTACCTATTAGGGAGGAAATTCTTGTTGATGACAGACCACCACAGCTTGACCAGCTACTTTAACCAGCCCACTTTAAATGCGAGGAAAGCCCGGTGGGTGGACTTTTTGAGTGGATTCGACTTTGAGATCAAGCACCTGAAAGGAAAAGAAAATCGGGTGGCTAATGCTTTAAGCCAGAAAGTGCATTGCCTTTATGAAATTGCCTCTAGTAAAGGATGGTCTACCCTCAACAAAAAGAAATCAAAAAGGCTGCTGACCAAGATCAAGATTACCAGGAAAAGAAACAGCAAGCACAAAATTTGACCAGTCACATAAGGCAACAGGGTTATGAGCTAAATGCTGCAGGCATATGATAATATAAGAAAAGAATATACATGCCCAATCACGTTGAAGTCAAGAAAAGGGTCTTGGATGAGTATCATAAAAGTCCCTATGCAGGACACCCGGGTTATCAAAAGCACATTACCGCCCTTCAAAAAGAATTTTACTGGCCAGGGATGAAAAGAGACATAACAGACTATCTAGCGCGATGCATAGAATGTCAGCTAGTTAAGGCTGAACATCAGCACCCTGCAGGACTATTGCATCCATTACTTGTAATAGAAAGGAAATGGGAGGTTATTACTATGGATTTTATCACAGGGTTACCTAAATACAAGAAGAGTAATGACTCCATCATGGTTGTGGTGGACAAAATCAGTAAATCAACTCACTTCATACCTGTATAGTCTACCTACAGGGCGGCACAAATAGTAAATATCTTTATGCAAAATATTTTCAAGCTCCATGGTTTACCCAAAACCATAATGTCTGACCATGATGTTAAGTTCACATCAGCTTTCTAGAGGACTCTATTCGAAAGTTTGGGAACTCAACTAAACTTTAGTACTGCATATCATCCGCAAACCGACGGACAGACTGAGCGGGTAAACCAAGTAGTGGAAGATATGTTGAGATCTTATGTGATGCAGCAACCAAGTCGGTGGGAACAATATTTACATTTGGTGGAGTTCGCATATAACAATGGTTATCATTCATCCTTACAGATGAGTACATTTGACATACTCTATGGACGGAAGTGTCGTACACCATCCAGTTGGGGTGGACCTGAAGACAGACTCATGTTGGGACCTGAGATGCTAAAAGAGATGGAAGAAATGGTTAAAAGAGTGTGGGCCAACTTGAAAGTGGCCCAAGACAGAAAAAAGCTTTTCGCGGATAGGAAAAGGAATTTCAAGGAATTTTAGGTAGGAGAGCATGTATATGTAAGAATTCGGGCAAAGAAAAGCACTTTACAATGGAGCGGTTGCGCCAAATTGGCACCCCGCTTTTGTGGACCCTTCCAGATTTTAGCAAGGATTGGGCCAGTGGCTTATCAACTAGCCCTACCCAGCTACATCAGAGTCCACAATGTCTTCCATGTATCAGTATTAAAGAAATATATCTATGACCCTAAACACATAATTAGTTGGCAAGACATTTAGGTAAAGAATGTGCCTTGAATAGCACAAAATAAAATCAGTCGTTAAGAATAAAACTGATCAAAATATTGTGTGTTTCAGGTGGAACTGGAAGGAGAATTTCTGGTCGAACCAGTGAGCATATTAGATCAGAGAAGGGTCGTGCTGTGGAAACGAGCCATCATCCAGGTTAAGGTGCAGTGGCAGCACTTCGGACCGGATGAGGCCACCTGGGAGGATGAGCAGAACATGAAAGAAGCTTATCCTGAATTGTTTATGGGTGAACAACATCGGGACAATGTTAAATTTCAGGAGGGGGAGGTGTAATGCCCCTTGTAAATCGTAATGTTTTAAAGTAAAAGACAGTAAATTTAACTAGTGGCTATGATTATGCCGGTGGAATTGAGTAACTATGACTGTTATTACTGTTTAACTAATCATGTTATTAAATTGCTGGTTGATTTCCATTGAATATGGTTGCAAGAGAGCAACTGAAAATGGTTATAATTTTCCTCATGTGAGAAGGATTAATAAAAAATATATAATAATAAAAATATGACATATGTCAAAAGAAAGAAAAGAAAGGGAAAACCTAACTACATCTAGAGACGGTTGAGACTCCAATAGAGGGAGAAATTGCTATGTCTGGTGAGGACCAGATAGCAATAGGAGGAGATGAAAATTGCTCTTGGCAGCAAAAATCGCTACGTCTGGTAAGGACCAGATAGCACACGTTGGGAAGCTGGAGCCTCCCTGAAACCGCTACGTCTAGTAAGGACCAGATAGCATAACTCTAGTAATAACAGAGGACTTGCAGACAGCATAGGTCTTGCAGGAGTGCTTGGGGGTGGAAGGTCGAGGAGGACCCTCCTAAGGTCAGGTGGTGGACAAGCGCATTAAGAGGTTTGCCTCTAACCAGGTATGAAATAATTGAGAATTCAATGGACTGTATATGCTGTAATGATAAATAAGTTCATAGTAGATAGAAAGATTGTGTTAGAAATCTCAGGGAAATATCTGAAGTAATTCAAGCCATAAATAGCATAATAATTGTAAGATACTTTTGGCATTAAACTGGAACCTCTGCGTAAGCATAAAAGAAGGAAATAATACAACAAGAATTACCACAGTTTGCCCAAAACTATTCTGTAAGAAAAAATTACAACATAAGTTACAGATGAATAAAAAATCGATTGCCATATAACCTTTGCTTTAACATGCGGTAGCTAACTGAAAAACAATGTACATCTCTACATATTTGTACATATGCGAATCTCCATAAATACTGATAAAGAAGTAAAAAAAGTGGCAGCATGGCGGCAAGAACTGGAAGAAAAATCATATATACATTGAACTAAGAATTTGGTAGCAGTCGTAAGTCCTCATCTTGAGTATACAGCTTCCCAGTGAAGCAACTCGAGAAAGGAAAGATCTTTGAGTCGTTGACTCAGTAGAGTTAGCATTCATGTCTCTGACATGCCTAGCCGTTTTAGACGTTGTTATAACCAGGACCATTTTGTAAGTAGAAGACTGTAGGTCGACATGGTTAGAGCAGGGTATGCCGTCGAGGGTTTTTATAGCCCCGAAGTCAGCACCCTCAATCTTTTTAACAAAATAAAACAAAGAGAAAACATGAATATATATTTCGGCAAAGCAAACTTGAGATAAATATTTCCATTTAATGATTACAAAGAAAGACTGAACAGTAAGAGCGTATTAAGTAGCTCTGCAAGCTGCGGAAAACTAAAAGTACAGACCCAGACATTCATAGAAAACTCAATAATGCATAAATCCATCGAATAAATAACATTACGGTTAGGAGTTCATTTCATACACAGCTGATAGATGTAAATATCAGTATAACCATTAAATCATTACATAATGGTTCACCGTAGGGATAACCCTTGGTTTTGAAAACATAATAAATTGATAACCAGGAGCCGAGCATAGTCCCAGTTAGGGGTTCGTTGTGAAACTGCCTGGGCGGAACCCAGCTCCTCAACAAGAAAATAGGAAGAACAAAAACGTGCTTGCATAAATTTCATTGATGATTAAACAAGAACGATTGATAGACTTCATAACCCAGGGAAAAATGGACAGCCTGCCAAGAAGGAGAAGGGACTTCAGTCGTTCCCCAGAATTTCAATCGTAAAACGAAAAGGAAGAAATGCACTGTGTAGCGAGAACCTGTCACCTGGAAGGTGGACTAGGTAAGGAGGGTTGTGTGGTTGTCACCGAACGTGGAACCCGACACTAAAACTCGACACCTGTGACAGGAAACCATCATACCTCAATAAGAAAATGAACCCTTAACAGAGGAATATGAAACGGTAAATAAAGTTATCTGAGATTGTGATGCGTTTACCATGGTTTAACCTGGAAAGCAGAGCCTTTCGTCCATTGCAGACTGGTCTGTAGAGGCGAGGCTTTGCTGCATAGGAGTGCAAATATTTAGAGCCGAAAACTGTCTGGCAAATAATCTGGAGGTAAACAAAAATCTTACCACTAAAATACCATCGTAGACCGTATGACTCCCACCTGGAGGATCGACGATAGTTGATCCAGAGTCTTTCGTCTCTACCGTAGGATGAGCAGGAGGGATGCCACCGTTTGGAAAATGGAGTGTACCAGGTACCGGGTGCATTAAGTATACACCTCGGTTGGGTAGCTGGAGTACCGAATCGGCTTGGCCGTGATGCATGAATGTCGGCTAGTTGCAAATTCATACGCCAAGTGGAGGGCATATGGATAACCGTAATTCATTCATAACCAGGCCTATTGCCGAAAAACGACTACGGACGAAGTTTCCCGTAGCACTCAACCCTAGACTGCATTGAAAACAACGTGCGACATCTATGTTAAATCGCCTTCACATAAATGCATTTAGTATCATCGCAGTACCATAGGAGGATCCTGAAGATTACAACCTCGGATAGACATAAATAATTTGTATATATATATATATTCCAGACTATTATTACCATCATATGAATTAGTTTAATATATGTAATCCAAACTATTGATATCATAAGACTATTGATATAGTAATATGATTTAATTAATCGATGTAAGTGCAATATGGTTACAAAGTTAATATTCCATGTAATTATTCCCCGCATCAAAACAAGTAAACATAAGAAAAAGAAAAAAAAATTGTTTTTACATTTGACCGGTACATTACAATGACTGTCTTACCAAACTTTTTATCTAATTAGTTTGAACTAGAGGCACTTTATAGTCCAATATGATAAAGATGTTCTAATGTGCTATCTTGTTTTACATTTTGACTTGATCATATTACATAAAATTAAAATTAAATAAATAATAATTAAAGTAAAATATTTGTTCAGATTTAAAATATAAAATTTAAGAAGGTAATATTTTTACTTTAAATATATCTAATAATTTTTTTTTTCTAGGAGTTTCTAATATAGTAATGTTAAGTGCAATTTTTTTAATTTTTTTTCCAGTTTATTTTTTATCTAATTTGTGAGAATCCCTTAGTGATTCATTGAAATCACGAGTTTTATGAGTGAACTCTTTACAATCAAAATGCCTCAATGGTTTTTAAGGGTGTTGAATCTATATATGTAGTCAAAACACTAATTTAAACAACACAAATCAAGATTTGTCAACAATTTTTATCATTGTATTTGGGCCTGAAATCCTCCAAAAACTCCAAAAATCACTTAAAAATTACTCTATTTCTAACTTAATTCGAAAGAAATATTACATTTTCCTGTTATTTTATCTAAAAAATTTAACTCAATCGAATTAATACAAATAAAATAACAACCATAATAATAAAATTAAAATAACATTTCTTACCTCAAATTTTGACCACCCATAATTTTATATATATATATATATTCTACGCGGCTATAAATTCATGGAAGAGCTGGCTTTTGTTAGAAGAGATCATAGCTGATCGATCCACTTCCCGGACCGAAATGGAGACGGCGAAGGTTTGTGGGCCATATCTAGCTACGGTGCATCACAACCGGAGTAGAATTTATCTATCACGGCTAGTTTACTTTCTTACATAGAGAAATATACCGGAGTAGAATTTGTCTATCAAGGCTAGTCTACTTTGTTACATGGAGAAATATATGCAAATCTTATGTTTGATTATTGTCAATTTTTTTTAATATAGGTTCTATATACCATTCACCCACAAATAGAGGAGGACCATATATTTGTACTCAATGGGTCTTGTGAATTTGTGAAAGATCTTATTAGTCCCTGCCTTGGACTATTAGCGATCGATCCATCGCTGACCGAGCATTAGTTCATAGTTTGACCGTTTTATTTTCAGTGTTTTGGCATTTTAACCTAACTTTAATGCTCGGAATTTTGATTCAACAAACTTTTAACCAAAGTTTTGGTTCGGAAAATAATTGGTGTCTTATTGCAGCCTTCACGTTGTTCGATGCATTGATATGCCGACATTTTAAACACAACTTACTTTGTCCTAAGTTTTTGGTACTGTTCTGCATGTCCTGCATGCAAGACAGATGTTTGCATATGGTGTCTTGCATATGGTTGAAGTGTGCTAGATATTTGGATATCGTTGAAGTATGCTAATCCGCAGATTGCAAGGTTGTATTGGAGCCCTGCGTAAGGCAATCCGGATGATGGTGGGGAGCTGCTAGATATCGCTGGGTTGTGAAGAAGCTCAAGTCCTTTCATGCTTAATTCATTGATAAGGTGAGTTTCCTAAATTTTTTCTACCAAAGATTTATGCATTTGACGGATCCAGATTGACCTAATGAAAATAGAAACTTATGCAGAGTTTAACTTGTTTCTGGTGTGTAATCTTCTCATTTTTTCTATTTTCGGAACTAGAACCTAGTTTAATTTTTGCCTATCTTGAAATTCGGTCTTTCGCATATTCATATACTGTTTATTTTCAAAAAAGGTGGAGCTAGTTTTGATATTTGCATAAAATTTTACTCATAAAATTGGTTTTCAAAATTTGAGGAATAAATGGCTTCCCCATAGAGATAATTTTTTGCCTTTTTTCAGTAAATTTCTTTATGCCTTTTACTTTTGAGGCCTACTGAACCGGAGTTGAAGACGTGGGAAGGGCTCTCTTCGGAGTCAGTTTTTGTTGGGCAAAGCAACATGCCCGCTGCAAAGGGTTCTATTCGGAGTCAGTTTTTGTTGGGCAACGCAACATGCCCGGACCACGTCTTGCCTGCCGACATTAATTAAATTTTTCATCTACGACACCACGGAGCCCTAATTTTTCGGCAATTTGCCGTTTTCCCGAATTGATGTTTGATGTTACGTACGTCACGCAGTCCTGGAATTTGACGTCCCACAGGACGTTTTTTTGGTTTTTGGACGTATTTGACGGGAGCGGAAAAAATTTCCACGTCAAATTGGACGTGTGATATACGCTGCAAACCGTCAAAACGACGTCTAGTTCCAAAAGTGAAACGTCGAAATTTATAATACCTTATTACCTATTTATTTGGTTGAAACTTGAGACCAGCTGGCAGCAGGGTGCGGTACGCCGGTAGCAGGCTAGGACTGTGCGGTAGTATACAAGTTGTAACACAACCCAGTTTAAACTTAAACGCTCACTGTACCACTACCTACTACTAGTACTAACCATTAACTAATCCAGCTGCAATCCATCGCTGAAATTTACTCCGACAAGATTTGCAGTTGCAATTCAATTCATGTATTGTATCAATTAATTGTATTGTATAGGTTAAGCTGCTGCCAGAGAACGCAGATTCACCTCCAGACAAGTTTTCATCAGGGGGTTCTCGTTTACTAAGCGCTTCCTCTGTTTAATTTGCTTATTTGCAGTCGATGGTGTTCAAATCTCTATTGCCATGTTTTAATCCGCTTGCAGTTGGTTTATATTGCATGGACCTCGTTTCTCAGCTCAGAATGGAGGGTTGCAGCTCAGGCCTTTAACACCGAAAGTCTCCAGGTAAGATTTACCTTCGGATCGACGTTTCCCTGATGGAAGAAACCATCTCTAGACTGCTTGTTTGTTGTCTCGGCTCTTAAAGTTTTTAATTATTTCCTTCCTGATAATGTTTAAAACAGTGACTGCTTGGTCATAAGTTTTTGTCGCAATATTCCTGCACGGTTATGAAATACCTGACCGTATTTTCCTCAGTAAGAATGAGGGTTTTAGATGCTGCTTGTGAACCCTGCGGAAGATGGTCACAATTTACTCATTTTTAACTGTTGTGTAATATTATTGGGTTTTACATTTTTCCGGTCTCGTAATCGGCTGAGTTACTGAGTGTAAAAAGGTCTTATTGACTTCCAGGCTATCTACCCATGTCTAAGTTATCATTTTCGTTCTCTTTTTCTTCTTATGTAAAAATGTATATCGACCCCTCGGATTCTAAGCCAGGGTCTGGATTATCGATTTCTCATATCTTCTTGTATGTATGTTACTTATGAGGTTCATGAAGTTTAAGGAAATTTTCGAATATGTTTTATGGGTTCTGTTTGCAGTGAGGTTCTTCGAACCCTCACATCAATTGCCCCAAGGGTTTCAGTACTAATCTGTCTGGGCAAGCTTTTCAATGGTAATTCTACTCAGAGGTTGTTTTATGTTCACGCTGTTTTTTCTGTGTCAATTTGCTTAGTTGCTCTTTTCACATGGTTCAGTTGAGTATTTCCTCGCTAAGATTCATTGTTAATCTGCGCATATTAGAGTTTAAGGGTAAGGGTTTCCTACTAGGGTTTCAGGAAGTCCAGGAGAGATTCCAGAGTGGTATAGTTTGACCATGCTTGGAAAAATCTACCCAGAACAGCATGCAGGAATCCCCTGCCAAAGACGACCCAGGACAGCATGCAGGAATCCCCTGCCAAAGACGACCCTGTCCTTTGCTTGTATTTACGTTGTTCTCTGGCAGCAGCTTAACTTAATTAATATTTATTGTATCAATTATTTTTCTAAATTTTAAATTAAATTTATGAATAAAATTTATAAAGTGGGTTAAAGATCTATTTTAATTCTGGATATATCAAGAATGGAGAAGTATTAAATTTCTTGAAGTACAAATATCTCTTAAAATGAAAGGAGGCAAGCAATGCTGCTGCAAGTCATGTAGGGAAGGCGTTGTGAACTCAATTTTCGGCGACTGTACAGGATGTAAATTTTTGGAACAACAATATCATTATGATAAGTTCCTGAACCAACAACTGTATAATACCTTATAAATGTATCTTCAACTCCATTTTTGCATATTTTTCCTGGTGTTATGGTCAATTTTTCTCATTGTTCTGAGTCTTTTTGAACCGACTGTTAATCAACTGATAAGTCACAAATTCACAGCTTACATTACATAACAGAGGAAGTTGTTTAAGGTCCATGCTGAATCAACTGGTTTTAATTTTTTCAAGAATCCAAGTAGGTCAAGATCACAATTTAGTTCTCTCAATAATTGAGAACACTCATTTCAACATTGATGCCACTGCTCTTAAATGCCTGCATCATGCATGCCTGCAGTGCTGTTGTGGAGTTGATGTGGTGTTTTCATTGTGAAAGTAGTTGCTTGTGCAGTAAGCTATTAATTGTGATCTATAAATGAAATAGAGTAGCGACAGTAAATGTTGTTATCAAATCTGGTGGACGTATGTGCGATGTAAAAACTTTCCGTGACACTCACATATTTAGTAAAAACGTAAAACTAAGGGTAAAATAAATACAAAAACGTCATCAAATTTTAATTTGACAGGCAAAAAGAATTTGAAATTCCAGGCCTATCCGTGACACTCACATATTTAGTAAAAACGTAAAACGAAGGGTAAAATAAATACAAAAACGTCATCAAATTTTAATTTGACAGGCAAAAAGAATTTGAAATTCCAGGCCTGCATCCGAGCAAGAAAACGAGAAGTGTCACGCCATGTTTGATTGTCCTGACAAATATGGAACGAAACTGTTGCGGGTAATGCCAAGAGAGTATGATGTGATGTTTTAGCAGTAGTCTATAACGCGACTTTTTGAAAGCTTTTCTGGCGGATTTTTCCGGTCAAAATCAGCCAGCAATTTATTGGAATCCCAAGTTTGATAGCTAGTTTCTGCACAATCAATGGCTCCCAGGGGTTTTGCAGGGCGCTGAATCCAAATATGCAGTTAAAAAACCATTTTAACTGCTAAAAATCAAGATTTAACCTCATTTCTTCCGCAAGATTCCATCACCGGAATCTCCAAAAAGTTGCATTATAGACAACTCCGATGTTTTATCTCTTTACTTACAATTTCGAAAACAGTCTCTCCATATTTTCGCACTGCTTCCACCTATGAGGCAAGTCTACCTGCTCTGATTACGATGTCTACAGTCATGACAGGAATAATTGGAGTGTCCGTTAATCTCTGTTTAATTGCATTCAATGAAATGAAATTATTACGATGTCTACAGTCATGACAGGAATAATTGAAGTGTCCCTTAATCTCATTTTAATTGCATTCAATGAAATGAAATTATTGATAGAAAATGCCACGCCATTCACATTACGGCGACCACAAAAAAAATTATGCTGTGTAAAAGTCTTTGATATTCAGCCCTTAGACTGGAAGATGGGGATATTGTCTTTGATATTCTTGAATTTATATTATATGAATAACTAATTGCAAGTTCTCTATTTCAATGTTATCACCTTTGACTTATTGGCATCACATTGCAATTTCGATATTTTTTGTTTTCATCTGCAAGAATTTTTAACTCTCTTATTTGTATGGCTTTGCAATTATGATATTTGTTTTTAATGTAGGCCTGATTTTCCATTCTCATTCTGACAGCATGTCTGCAACCGAAAGCATGAGAAGTTGGTATAGGCAAACAATATTTCCAATGTTATATGATATTTAATGCATTTTTAAGAGAATGACGAGATCGCCTTTGTCATTCTCTCAAATGCCAGATACCCTCTTGACATTTAATAGACTGCTTCATGCGGATGCTGACATACATAAAATTATAACGACACAACGGCCCTTGGAAATAACGCTTGCCGTTCAAATTCTAGCATAGTCACGCCATTCATCAGATTGTCAGGACGCAGAATCCGACCAGAATTTGTCACTGTTCGGATTCTGCCATTGTCACGCCATGCAAAATTGATTATCGTTATGCAAATTCCTTGTCCTAAACGTTTTCTTGTCTAACAAATATGGAACGTAACTGTTCCTGATAAAGCGAAGAGGGTGATGCGAGTATGATGTGGTGCTTAATCTCTTTACTTACACTATGTGGTACAATGACTCAATTTTCTCCCTTTGCATTCACTTACGAACCTCAGAACCTCATTGTACAGTTTATTATGAGTTATGAGGAGATGTGTAAATTTGTTTTTATTTACGTATTTTTTAAAAATAAAAATAAAAATAAAATTATATTTTAAATATAAATAATATATTAAATAATAATAAAAAATAATAGATTGTAAATATAGAATAAAATGTGTGAATCAATTTAAATTTTATATTTTTAAAAATTATTTTAGATAGAAATAAATTATTTGAAGATCTATGTTAACTAATTTATGTAGCTATCAACTTGGAAAGGAGAAATTTGTTGACAAGGCTTTTTCACTTGTGTCCTAGATTTTGAAGATAGTAGCGTTTTATTCCTCGATGGGATCGATTTTCCACCGACATTAGGGTTTTCTTCCGTCTTGCTTCGTCGTTTACAATAAATGCATACAATTTTGTTCGTGTCTGTTGAGATTTTCGGTTTTAATAAATTGGGCAAAAATGTCATGTAGGTGACAACAATAGAATTTGTTGCTATATTAGCTCTATTTTGTTGGGAAAGAGTTAATGCATCCTATATTTGTTGTGAGAGAATTTATGAGTTAGTTTTATTCTCTTTTATAAAAATATGCCCGTACAGGATATTTGGTATGAGGTAGAGAGAGTGTGACGAAATAAATTTTTTGTAATCTCCTGATTAATAATAAGATTGCTGATACCTCTGTTTGGTGGATGTAGCCCAGATTGGTTGGGTGAACCACGTTAAATCACTGTGTCACTTGTGTATGATTTCTATACTGTATTTGTCTTTTATTTTCCGTTGCGCACTGTTTTCCTCTAACAATTGGTATTAGAGCGTGTTGAGGAGCGGGTGCGTGCGTGTGACAGAATAGTTGCAGGTGGAGTTTTCCGAGATTTGGCGATTGGCGCGGTTTCGGGTGAAACAGTCACGCCAATATTAGGCACTGAATGGATTGGTGCGGGTAATTAAGGAATAGGAGCGCCAATTGGCATCGATCTGAGCTTATTAGTCGCGCGAGGGCGCCAATATCCCAATTGGCGCGGATCCGACGGGAATAGTCACGCCAATTTCGGTACTCCGAGCGATTTTGCTTCTAGCTTGGTTTGTCTATTGTTCAGGTAGTGCCAAGTCCCTTTCGGTGCACCAACCGAGGACCGTGTTGGTAAAACTGCATTTTTTTGTTATCTGTTTTTATTTATAATTTTCAGTTTGTACAACGGAGCGTTTTTTTACAAAGTAAAGGGAGTACAATACAAGGCGAAGGCAATTTTTTGTTAGGTATTAATTTTATTGATTAACAAGTTGGAATTGGAGATTGTTTTTTGGTTGATACAATATGGCAAAAACTCAGAGTGCTTGTTTTGAGATCGAGAAGTTCAATGGTAAAAACAACTTTGAGATCTGGAAGGTGAAGATGTACGATCTGCTTGTGCAACAAGGCATGGCAAAGGCGTCGATGGGAAAATCCAAACAACCATACAACATAACAGATCATGAGTGGGATGAGATGGATGAAAGAGCAGTGAGTGCTATTCGGCTGTGTTTGGCAGATGATGTTTTGTTTAATATCATGTCGGAGAA
>APFE031220780.1:7293-44679 GCA_000404065.3 Pinus taeda | reverse complement strand
GCAGCCTCGGCAGCAGATAGAAGCAAAGATACTGAATATATCTGTACAGTTTGTGGTGAGATATATGCTCAGGCAGGGTATAGATTAGTGAAGGAGCCAATGGAGGAAGCCCCCGAGGCTGAAAATGAAGCAAAGCAGGTTGATGATGATGAGAAACATGTTGCTACACAAGAACCAACAGGTTCCGAAAGCCCCAGGAATGTGCAGATGAATGAACCTATTTCAGGAGAATTACAGGATCAGAACCCTGTTGTTACACAAGAACCAACAGGAGTTTCACAGCAAATGCAGGCGGAGGACCCAGCTTCAGAAAAGGTACAGAATGAGAACTCTATTGTTACACAAGAACCAATAGAGGAAATGCAGAAGAAAAATCCTGTTGTTACACAAGAACCAATAGGTCGTCTGGAAAACATGCAAGATCAAGAACAAGAACTTATTGCTACATAAGAATCAGTAAGTTCCGATGCTACCCAGACTATCATGGAAGAAGATGCAGAATCACCCCGGCTTACCCAGATAACTACAGAGCAAACAGCCCCAGAGGAAAATAAGAAAGAAGCTTTCCTGGAAACTGATGCTGGATCATTCCAGCTCACGGAACAGACACTGTTAGTTGATGCCTACATGCAAACAGAACCCCCTACTGTTAAAGACACAGGGGTAGAAACAGAGAGTTTTCTGGAACTTAAACGCATATGGTTGAAAGAATATCATCAATCTCAAGGGAAAGCGTTCGAACAACAGAAAGAAACCTGGCTTAATCATGCCTATAAAAACTGGAACGCACTAGAACAGTGCAAGGCACAGCATAAAGAAATCAAGGAGCTAAAACACAGGATGTCCCTGATGTTTGAACTATGCCAAAGGATGCTTGCAGCAAGGAAGCCCTCCTTCAACTATGCCACATTCTTGAGGGAAAGGCTTGCGTTTATTCAGTTGAAGGCTATCAAGGAAGGGAGACCCTATCAAGTGGTCACAGCTGATCAGTTCATGGCTACTTTTGCAAGAGCTCCCAAAAATGACCAGAACCTGCTATGCGAATTATATCTCCACAATGAGGCGGTATCGGAAGAAAGAAATATCAATATGATACCGGTAGTAGGCGATACACAATTAAGAGCCTTCATCTCTTTTCTGGCAAATCAGCTCACCTGGCAAAATGCCTTTGTCTCAGGCTTCCAGAATGAACAAAATTGCCTTTTATGGATTCGAGCTGAACCTCAGAACCCTGCCGCCTTCATTTCACAGCATTTAAAAATGATAGCCAATAATGAAATGGAGGATCATGTTATGAAACTGCGGACAGAGGTCCTAACATACTGTCAGCAGTACATAAAAACTAAAGCATCATTGGCTGTGGAGGCAAATAAACTATTTTGGGATAACTGCCCGGCAGAAAGGAAAGAGTATCATCCATACAACCCATTAAATCTACAGGTGGCATTATCAAGGGTTCCTCGGTATGTTGGAAGCATGAAAATCTGTGCAGAAAAATGGATAGGCTACAGGTTTAAGTTCCCACTTTTATGGCTACCAGGTGAGCAGTACAAGGCGAAGTTTGAACTTTCAAACACTGAAGAGACAACAATGTGGAAACAGTTGAGAACTGTTTATGGTTTCAAAGAACAGTTCGATGATCCCTCCTTCAGCTATTGCCTCAGTAATCTTCATTGCTCGGCCCAATTCTCCGACTCCGACTCAGATTAGGCATTGCATGGGGACATGCAATCTCTTCAGTTGGGGGGGATGTTGGGACTCGCAATTGATCAGTTTTTTACCCTATCTTTTGCCGTATATTTACCCTTTTTGTAGTAATAAGCAAAAGCCTTTAGTTCATAAGGATATATTAACCCCAAGGTATGGAGCGATCTTCCGCAAATCTATATTTAATTGTTTATTTCATATTCGTAAGTATCTTTTCACTTATCTATGGAAATGCTGACTAGAATCGTTAACAACTGTCATAAGCTTCCAGGAGTATAATAAACAGTTGCTGCAACACGAAGAACAACAACTAAGCAGTTGCTGCAACACGAGAAGCAGCAACAGCACAGCTGCCACAATACCAGCAATTACCCAAAGTAGCTATTTTATAGCCACGGACAACAGATGGCAGCTATCGAAAAGAGGATAACGTGGCACAATCAAGCGGAAGAATAGAGAACAGCATGGGGAAATAGCGAAGGGAATAGCAATCAGTTATTCACCGTGTACAGTCGAAGCTCCAGAAAAGGATGTATAATCACATGGTTGTAACAGCATTCTAATTTGCTTATTTTTAAACACACAGTGTTAACTGAAAAGTTGTAATATTCTATTGTAGTAGATGTCCCCTCTATAAAGAGGAGACATCTACATGAAACGGGAGTCAGTCAGTCTGTAATCAAGTTTTGAAGAACATCAGCAAGTCTGAGGTCGATTGTACTCAATCCTTTCGGCATATGAATATAAACTGGTTCTGAGCACTTAATCCATCTCCTTCTTTTCGGGGAATCTTGTGAGAAGGACTGGGCCCACCTTCCTCAAAAGATTCACCCATTTGTTTCCTTGTTGATTTCGTAGATGTATGGTAAGTTCTTCTCAGCATTTTGGGTGGATTTAACAGTATTGCCTCTGGCATTCTTTGCTTTACAAGTACTCTGTTTCATTGCTTTTTGAGTTTGTTTCTCACCGGTGAATGAGAGTGTTGTGTGCGTTAGCACTTCTGATAACAGAGGTAGGTGCTGGACGTCCCCATCAGGAGGATAGGGTCCTGGTCCTCTAACAGAAGAACATCCATTATTTCATTTCTCAGATTTGTAATTCTAATTCGTTGTTTTCATTTTAAAGTACTGTAATGATATAACATAGTATGCTACAACTTTTTGATGCTTTTCGGGTTTTAAGTACATACAGTACGCATTGCCTTTGAAATAAAAGGACTTTCCCTGATCGATAATTAATGTGGCACTTGAATGTTAATTCACAACAATTCAACTAGCCAACAACAAGAAGGCCATTTTCTCCTGGAGATGAGAACATTAACAACATTATAAAGGAGACTTTTTCCTCCTTTGAAATATGTTAAGTGCTTTTCCTGCCACAACTTTGGGTATGTAGTAGATGACTGTAAGAGAAATCAAACCAAGCATTATCATCAGAAGATGCTTCAGACAATAAAGTTCCTTTAATCAACTAAATAAATAAGATAATCAATGACTAGGTACACAAATAATTTCTTTAGCTATTATTTCTCGTGCAATGCATTTGGACATAAAACTATTGATTGCAGACATTATGAAAAGGAAAGTAGAAATGCCATAAGAAAACATAAGCAACTTCCACCAATTCTTGGCCACACAAGGTGTTATAAAAGTAACAATATTGACCACATATCCAAACATTGTAATATTCCATGTACCTCCAATAATTCTAGAAAGAAGATGGAGGCCACTCAAAGCAGATCAAACATTAAGTTAGAAGAAAATTCATACAACAAAAGGTAGCCTGATAAAGTATGAAAAAAGAAAAAACAGTAGCATGTGACTTCAATGAAAATTGAAGTTAGCATGAACTCAAGGGGAGCTGCTCAAGAATGAAAAAGAAGAATCCATTTAGTGTTAGAAGAGAAACAACAACATCTGAGGGTGAGGGAATAACCAAGAATGTTTCGGATAATATAACAAATATGAGAAGCCCAATCTTGCACATGAGGTGTGGAAGAAATGTGAAATGTGCATTCTTAAAATCATTATAACAGATCTTGAAGCAATAAGTGTAGTTGGAAGTATTCTCTTACTGAACAAAGACCATCATTGGGAGTGTCAAAAGAGAGATACTAATTTAAGGGGGAAGAATCATTGGAAATGATGATTATTATAACACTCTTAAGATATGGGATTTAGCAACAATAACTAAAAACTCAAAATTTGTTCAAACATTTATGAGATGTAATGATGCAAATAATTGCATAACAAACATCATATCTCATTCGATTCACTTCCATTTAGTCCCAACCATCTATGTGTATACATATATATTTATCGATCCAACCTCAACTCCTTGAATAGAGAAGTCTACTCCATGAAACAAAGAGAGAGTTGTGGCATAACTTAGGTTTGATGATTTACTTATGGCCAAAAGAAACTTAAATGGTGAATGTTACTTCTTTGATTCATGCCAAATTGTAATGATTTAGAGTTCATCGTACTATATGTCATATCGCATTGGTTTAGGGGACATAATACCATATATAATTAGTACTAATATGAGTAAATTCATTACATAAATCTCCATTATCATTCTTACTGATCGACCTTCTCAAATAATTTGATGTGCAGACCAATATAAATTGCAAGGGACCATGTGAGGACAAATTTAGGTATTAAATTAAAATATTTCAGAGCTTCCACTATGAAGACAACTTTCAATATCGGTGTCATTAAACTATATTCTCATTGCGAGACCTTATTCATTAGTTCTAGAAAAATAAAGGAAAAATATGTGCTTTTTCACCTAACCTCCTTAGTCTTCGGCTGAAGAAAAGACTTGATTATTATGCCTTAAAAGGAGTTGAGCACTAGAATAATTTCCCTTATGTTGCCTTTGGTTATAGGCAGGAAACATGCCTAGTCAACCTAAGTGTGGACTTTTTCTTGATCCTCAATGACCTATTGTGGTATTAGACATGTGTCTCCATGGTTTGTATTGAAGGGAGATGATAATACACTCGACGACAACATGCTACAATTCTCTTTTCGAGGAAAATTGTCAATTCCACATTATGAATGAAAAAAAAATAAATCCATAAATAATGAAGGATATCGTATTATAGGCATTTGGAACCTTGTAGGAATTCATCAATGAAATTTTTTTTCTAGTTAATTTTAACTAGCCTTTAAATTTCAATGATTCCAACTAGTTCCAACTTTAAACTTTGATCTACAACATGCTTACTATATATAAAAGTTGTAGTGTTATACTGATTGCAAGGATATGATTCCAAAAACTTGTGCTACAAAACACCACTAGGATACTCAAGATATTACCAATGAAGAGTCTTACAAGTTAGGAACACTCTCTAGTGTTGCATAGCAAGTCAATTTATGGTGTAGACTTGAGAAACGATAGAAGTAGGTGATACTTAATAATTGTATGCAGATAACGCTATTTTGTACTTGGTTAAAACTTTATAAGTATGAGGATGTAGAGGTGTGCATTATGTTATGAGGTGAAAATAATCCTTCCAAGTTATAACATTATTACAAGTAACCTACAAACAACCTGAGAGAAATTATGTCATGACCTAAAGAGGTGTCACAATATATGTGACAATGATGATAGATAAATGTTATTGTACACTATAATGTTGATGTGAAACATCCTCGTCCCACATTTACCTAAGTTAATAGGTCTGCTAGGGTAAACATGTGATGAGAGGGTACTATGATGTGATTCAACTCCCTATGTACAGTTAAGGAAGTGGAACTAACAAAACAAATCCAGTATGACCTTCCACACATGCTACTGAACCTTAAGGAGCCAACCAACCCTTCTAGTTGACTAATCCCTGAGACAGCTTGGAATTTCCATGATATGGACCCACACCTGCTCCCATGAAAATCCATGCATGCGAATGAGGCCTTCTAGTCGCTCCCACAGTAAAGCATACCAACAATTGTGGACTTTTTCAGCTAGTTCTGATCTAACGACCCCGAATTTGGTGCCACTTTTTTAGGGCCAGGGCTTAGGCCACTACTAAGAACTTCATGAAAATTTTAGAAATGATAAATAAGAATGGGATAAGGCTACTAATTAAATCATTGGTACAAGTACTTGATCTGGCCCCTACTATCCATGATAATCATTTCATCAAACATGTCACAAATATGAAATCTATAGGTCATAACAATGGATCAGAGTATAGGGTCTCATACTTATCTTAGATTCATAAGGAAGCATTAATGCCTTATCAAAATAGTTGCATTATCATCTATTGGGTCATATATTCATTGTCCATTTGTGTGATAATCAAAACATGATGAGAGCCATACATCAAGATTGTCATAAAACATCCTCTTAACCAACATATATTCAACAAAAATAACAAACATATAAAAGAGATAAAAACCAAATATGAACAAGTATATTTACCCATAAAATAAAAGAGGAAAGGATCTCTTATTAACATATGAAAAATACAAATAGGTATGCGACTTCCACATACCACTCGACCATAGATTGACTGAACCAAATCTTTCTTTTAGCCAATCACCCTTGTGCCATATTCCAAGCTTGAATGTGTGATCTCATGGAACAAATCAAACAAAACCAAAATAGGGCTTCCAAAGACAAAACCACCTCAACCCTCAACCAATGATTCCACCTCACAGTCAGACATCACTAACCATCACCAAATTGGTCTCTACACAAGCTATCCAGGGCTTTAGAGCTTTTGTTCCAACCAGGGCTTTCAGGACTAGTAAATCAACCCACAGTCGTTGTGGGGCTTCCAAATTTTTTTCCAACTAGGGCTTTTACGACTAATAACTCAACCCACCAAGGGCTTCCAGAGTGTTTTTCCAAACAAGGATTCTAGGACTAGTAACTCAAGCCAAGTTATTACAGGGATTCCAAAGCGTTTGTCCAACCAAGGCTTCCAGGAACTAGTAACTCAACCAACAACCATAAGGAACATGAGATCCAACCATAAACAAAAGGAGAGACACCCACAACACCATGGCTATCTAGGAAATGGAAAGGATAGGAAAATCCACCCTCAATATAGGCAATCCTCCATTCCAATGACAGATCATAACTAATAAACCATGTGCATGTGCCTTGCATGCCAAAACTAGCAAGGAAATTATACATGCAACGTAGTACCTACAAGTAAAACCTACTGTAGTCACTGATATCAATGTCCTCTTGCACTTTATTTTTCTTCCTTTACCTTCTTCCTCCAAATCCTAAGTATGCCACACTCCTCCAAGAGTGCTCCAAGAAAAATCTAAGTGTACAAGAGTATGAGAGAGAGAGAGAGCAGAAAATGAGAGATCCAAAACTAAACTAACCAAAAAGAAATAAACTAATCATTAGAAGCATTTTTATTAATGAAGCCTCTATTTTATTTAGTTTCCATTATTTTCCTTCAATTTCCTCCTCACATGCAAGCTCTGACCTTTCGCCTTCCTTTTCTCCAATTTTCCATTGCTTTCGTAAATAAATGCCAATTAATGCCTCTTTTTCTTTGTCAAAACTTTTTCCATTGTCTTTGCCAATTTCCATACCCATTAATTAATCACAAGTGATCCCCATCACTATGTTTTTTTTCCTAACTTTCAGCTTGGAATGCTTGTTTGATGACCATGTTTATTATTTTGTAGTTATTGCCTTTATTACACAATTTTTTTATAAGGGTTACATGGTGTTATAGGGACATTACAAATCCTACGATTGTGAAGAGTGAAATGTTATGGGATAGAGAAACTTGATGTCAGTGAATAAAATTCTAGGGATTCAGTAGTAGTGCTAGATCAAAAGAAACTGAGCACAGGGGTATCTCTACAAAGGTTGCATATACTATAGTCAACATTTTTTAGGTTTTATTCATATTTTGTGCAGGAAAGAGATATTTCCTTGGTATTTTCAATCATATTCAATGCATTGATTATGTCAACGATCAAATAGGGACATTGAGAATGAGATTCACTAAGATGTATCATGAAAAAATTGGAAAGAGAAAGATTCCAGTTTTATTAGTGGTCTCATTTTCAACTTTATCAGAGTTTCCTTAATATATAGCTTGTTCTTTCACCCTTAGAAAATTTGGAGCATAGGTTTGTTCAATGTTAGTGAAGGGTTGCACTGTATTAACAAGGGGTGATTGTGTATTCTCTTCCATAGATTTTGTAATATTTTTTTAAAGAGATGTAACAAAAGATATGATAAAAAATAGACAACAAATAGTTAATGTTACACCAAACTAATAGAATCATAGAGAGAAAATTTCCACATCATGAAGGAAAAATCCAAATCTGAATGGAATAGACAATGTTAGCTAGAGGTCATGAAAAAAATAAATTTTTCTTCATACTTAGCGATCAAATATTTGCATTCACACAGTTTGAAAAACTCATTGGAAAAGAGGAAAATAAATAATGTGTAAGTTCACATGGTGATTACTGTGGAATAAGACATGTTAAGTATGTTTTCCTAAGTGCCACATTGATATGCATATAAAGTTTAATTGTGATTTTCATTCCTATTTCATTGGCCCATGTACTCCTAGCCTGGTGTACAACAACATTGGTTTTGAAAGCCCGTGGCCTTTATGTAACCTTCATCAAAATAGACCCTTATCTCAACTGAGTTGCAAGAACCATGTCTTCGTTTGAATATGGAGAAGTGTATGTTCTAGACAACAGTGGTGAGGATGAATTGGAACCTGGAAAATGTGAGATAATTTTTAAATATGCGATTGGCTTGAGAATGTGCCAATGTCATCAGTGGAAAACATACTAGCCAATCATTTAGAAAGAATGAAGAGAAGGATTATAGGGAAAGTTTATCTAGGTATTTCCTCATATCACAAATTCCATTGAAGACTTGAACATGTTTCACTTATCTCTATGGATGGAAGTACCAAACTTGCTGATGTATGTTTTATTGAGTTGAGAGGACCATTGGGGGATATTTAATCAATCCCATTTATTGAGGCTTTGCATCAACTCTCCTAATGTGTTGACCTAGGAAACGTTTTATATGATACATGTGAGCCTTGTACATTTTTTAAATGTTCTTGGTGAGCAGAAAACCAAGACAACATAAAACAGTGTCCATGAAATTCATGGATTAGGGTTGACATCCAATATTCTAGACATGGAAGAGAATATTAAGGAAAATTTATTATAGTTTGGCCATGTTCTAGTCTGAAAAAATCTCATTATATAATGTTTTAATAGTAGGAACTATTCGAGGATGTTCAAATGTTGTTTCCTATGTTGGTTGCACTTCTTGTGTGTGCTTTGGATATAACATTTATGGATTTTTGAAGGAAATTGTATTCATGTGACAAATTGGTAGATTTGAAGTGTATTAAAACTCAGCTGAAGGAGATTCATGGATTCGTGTAGCTTCTATTTAATTGAAGAAAAATTTTATAATTTTTGCGATGTATTCAAACCATTGTGTTGCTACCCAAATTAATGAACGTAAGAAATATTGTTGTTGAATTCTTTTACAACTAAAAATATTGAAGTCTCTATGAAAATATTTGTGCTACATACAAAAACTAGTTTCTCAGCATGCAAAAACCTAAACAAACAAGGTGAAATGAATCCATATTGATAGATAATGAAATTTGAACCATTATTTTGATAGTATTTTTTTATAAAGTTTATGATGAAGTTGATGGTGAGCTTTCTATTAGATAATGTACGAAAATATTTAGATTTGGAAGTTCTGCAGTCAATGGATACCCCCTTGTTGACTTCTATAATAAAACAAACCCCCTTGCCATTGATTTCAAAGGGGTAGGTAAGAAGAGGTAAGGAGGATGATTCACAAGACAAAAGGGGGAGGATCACATTATTTCCATCAATACCAAAGGGGGGTATTGTTAGCATTTTTGTCATTGATGGAAAAGGAACAACAAAGTATGATGGAAAAGGGTGTTAGTTGGCATACCCATAATTGAAGTTGAAGGTGATTCCATGTTTGGGTTGATGAAAATAATATTATGCTTATTATTTTGATGTATTGTGATTCCATGTTATGATGTTGTGATGCTTGTAATAGATATCTAACCCATGCTGCAAGGGAAAGGTAAGTTGTTGAAGCAGTCCAGAGGAGGTAATGTTACACAGGAAAATGACCTCCTCATCAGCTCAGAGGAGAAAGGCAAGATGACTAAAAGATTGACCAAGTTCACAGGCCTATTTGTCAAGCTAACACTCTCCAAGAACTAGCAACCTACTTTATAAAGCTTCCTAGCCATGTATCAGGTGCGTTAGTACCTAGGGTAAATTTGTTTGCTACTTTGGAAGAGCGTTAATCAAACTAAATCAGTTTCTATGAGTTAAAGGAACAAGTTGACTGAGAAATATCCCTATATTCACTCCTATGCCAGCTCATAAAAGTAGGGAAACATATAGATTCAACCTATTTGGAAGAATTACTATTCCTAATGGAGTCTACAAACAGGGAAAGAGCATAAATGCCTTGAAACATATCTTCTTTTTCCCAAAATAACTCATGAAGGATTTGGCAAGGCTTATCCTCTCATACTATATATGTGATGCTAGGGCATTGTGGAAAAGTTTGAAACATTTGAAAGGATTTCCTATTTGATTGTTGAAGCTAGTATTAGACATTGGCTCTTCAAGAGGTTAAGAAAAGAGAGAGAGAGAGAAGTTGGAGGAGTAAGGGAAGGATGATGCAACTGATGGTTGTAATCACTCTTTCATATCATTAAATAGACCTGCAATTGTATTGTCCAATCCATGGCATTGGTATTGTGATTCATTTACATATTTATGAAATGTTAATTATTATGAGTGACTTAGATATATGCAGTTAGATGTCCTTATGTATTAATGTATTGATTGTTGAAGTTATATGTTGTGATATTACACCTCGTCTTGTTTATGTACAGGTATTGATGTTGGAGCTAGCTGAGGGGTCTTCCACTCCACTACCTTGTGCTCTCCAGCAACACCACACCAAGACCTGAGGTATCAATCCTTATTCCTATTTCAACTCTCATTTCACTAATATGGATATATGCATGTATCTCTGGGCCAGATGCAACTAATCTAACTATCTTCCAAGGATCTCAAGAAGATCCTTGAGGGTATCTCCATCACAAAACACCCATGCATTAATCCCTATAGAAGAGTTGGTGACTTCGTTGGGGACTACACTTAGTTCCCGATTTTATCCCAGAAAGTTCCTAGATCTCTCTTTCTTCTAGGCCTCCATGTACTTCTTGATCCCCTTTCTGACCACTCAAGACTATACAACACCCTTCACTCTATGCTCATCCCTATATCTGATCCCCATAGCCTAATTTTTAATCCTCTTTCCTCACTAACACAATATTCCAATGTAAATAATGCTTTATAAATCACTAGGGCCTTGCACATAGTGCATTAGTGTAGTCACTAACTCTTTGTACCCTCTGTTATAGTGCGTTATCCAACCATTTCTTGATAAACAGATTGTTCTATGACCTCATGGGTTGGGAAATCTGCTTGTATATTGATCAAGGATGTGTAGTTGTTGTTATCACCCCAAGAAACTCTCTTGGGTTGTATATCAGAGATGCTCGGGAAAATTACAAACTCAACAAAAATGTTGGAAATATGGTGGATGAATGAAAGAAATGTTGCATATTCAAGCCAGATAACCACTTCTACTATGCTTAACCCCAGACATGGGTGAACACCCCCAGACTACAAGGCTTTAGACCACCAATTACTCACAATTTCAGAAACAGGTGAAGATGGAGAATTCTGATCACATGAGCAGATGCACAGGACCCTATGATGGCCAGCTGTAACTAGTAAAGAGGTTTCTGAATCTATTTCCTAACACACAGATAGGATGACAACTCTCTGGCATTAAGAAAACAAAAACCTACATAACACATTCAATGATACATACTAGATTCTAACACAGAGGTGGGATGACAACCCCTCTGATGCTAAACATCAAGAGCACATGAAAATACATGACAGGCACAACCTGGAACAAAGAAGAAGTGGAAAATGAGCAATTAACAGCAAAGGAAGCTTGTATTAGATGAAAATGAAGACCAGACGCTGCAGGTATCACAATAGTTACAATCTCCAGAAGTTGAATCTTACATCAAAATAACATTCATCAACCCTCATCACATTGTCTTTCTTGGTATATATGTAGGTTGATTACAAAAAATCTGCTATGCTATGCATGGAGGGGTCATAATGGACCACCAACCACATTAACTATCTGATAAAAATTTCTGCTAGAATTCGCTGCTTGAATGAATACATTTGACATTTTCTAGTACATGGTTGTCCTTCCTGAGCGGGTAGAATGTCCTATGAAAGAATGATCCATAACTAATTAATGTTGTGAACTGCTCGAGGAATGTCCTTTTGTTCTTTGGCCATAATGTTCTTGAATACAGTCATTGGGGAAATAACTGCGCCGAGTTCAGGTAGCTGGCATCTTCTTCCTTCGGGAGCAAAGAATGGCTGCGGACGTGAATGGGCGTAGGAATAAAATCGGTCGTTGGATGAAACAGATGAATGGCGGAGATCAACCTACAGTGGGTATCAGGAGAATAGGCGGATGGAGAAACATAGGTCGTCAGATCGTGGTCGTATAGATCCGACAACTATCGCGAGGTCAAACCATGAGGGAGATAACGAGCGGGAGGATGTACATGCGGGAGGTAAGTGGTTTCCCCGCACTGCTCATAGGAGATAGGCGGTATTTGTTCGTGGGCGTGCGATCGAATATAACAAGGACGCATGGCAGATGTGATGGGTGAGAAACCGTTCTTCCCGCGGGTTAACAAGCATGCGGCTTTCGGCAACATGAGTAGCGTATATCATTGGATTGAGCAGGAGGTGCGATTGAACAGTGGGAAAAGAATAAAGGTTAACAGGGTGATGTGACCGGGAAAGGTGCGGGTTACGGTGCTCAGTCACGTTATCAGGGTTTTATAACCTTCAAACCTAACACCCAAGGGCTAACAGAACACAGCTTTTACATTAAATGCAGGTGTAAAACAGGGGTAGTGGGGCTATGGAGTTACAAGGAGAATAAAGGGGAAGAAGGAAATAGAATATTGTTAGCACCTTTCTTGGAAAAACACCACGGCCAAGCTATTCTTGATCCTCAAAATGTTCAAACATGTAGCAGCGCTAACATTTGGCTCCTTCTGGGGATGAGATCCTCCCTGTAAGGTCTCAAGAACCTGCAGATCAATGCCTTATGATAAAGACGAATTAGAAAAATTCCTAGTGTTCCATTGGGCATGGAGTTTGCTTGCTGATAAAACAAAAAATTTACAAATTTAAGGCCAAAGGACCTTAAACAACATAAATTTTCAAAAAATGCCCATTAACTAGGCCATCAAAAATTGCCTCTCCTCCCATACTTTTTAGTATGAAGGTGTTGTTTCCTTGAATCTAAGAAATGATGAAAGGCCCTGTCCAAAAAGCATCAAATTTCCCATGATTGCCTTTATTCTTCTTTAGTGCATCCCATTTCACAACCAAGTCTCTGACCTGAAAATTATCTTCTTTTGTTTTCCTGTCAAAATCCTCCTTGATCTTTTTCTGATGCGCTGCAGCCTTGTCAACCAGTTTTTCTCTGATTTGATGTACCTCTGTTAAATCAGTTATCCTCTTTGCCATGTCTTCCTCCTCATTCTGCTCTGATTGAAGGAACTTTGCCACATTGAGGAGAGTAAGCTGAATTGGAAATACTGCCTCTGTGCCATACACCAGCTTAAATGGAGAATTCCCTGTGGATTTCTTAATGGTCACTCTATCAGCCCAAAGTGCATATTTGAGCTTGGAATCCTAGTTCTTTTTGTTGTTATCCAACAGTTTCTTGATTATCCTTATTAAACTCTTGTTAGAGGATTTTGCTAGACCATTTCCTTGAGGATAGTATGAGGTGGAATGAATCAGTCTAATGCCCATTGAATTACACATATCCACCAACTCATTGGCTCTGAAGGCTGCTGCATTATCTGTGACTAATTTATGTGGACAACCAAATCTGGTAAATATATTCTCTGTTAAAAAATTCTTGACCACATTATGATTAGCCTTCTTGGTAGGGATTGCTTCAATCCATTTTGTAAAATAATCAGTGGCTACTAATATCCACCTGTGCTAGCCACTGGAGTGTGGATTGATTTCTCCAATGAAAGCCAAGCCCCATTGCTGAAAAGGACCTTTTGCAGGTATTGGTTTTAAGGGTAGGGACTTCAACTGTTGTGTCCCTTCAAATCTTTGGCACCTGTCAAAAGATTTAACAAATGAAAATACATAAGAAAATAAGGTGGGACAATAATATCTAGCTCTCAGGATTTTGTGAGTTGTAGTCTTCCAATAATGGTGCCCTCCACATATGCTCGAATGAAATTACTGCATAACTTCTATTGACTTTTGTTTGTCCAGACACCTCAAAAGCACCCCAAATGGATCCCTCCGATAGAGCAGATTTTCATTAATGAAATATCTAGCTGCCCTAAGCTTTATAGTTCTAGCTTGACTTTGAGTAAATCCTAAAGGGATTTCTAACTTCAGCAAAAATCTAACTATTTCTGAATACCAATCACAAGAAGCTAGATTTTCGGCCACTGACTGCTTTCTGTCCGGTTCAGCTGTTATTTCTTCTTTTGTTTGGCCATTTTTTGAATTTGTGCTCATGAGATTAATGTCCAATGTTCTACAATTTTCTTCAGCTAACAACTTGGCAAGGCCTTGACCTCTGACAAGCTTGGTGGGCTTCAGCTCTATATTAAATTCAATCAAGTTTGCAATCCATTTAGCCCTTCTTCAATTAGCATCAGGTTGTGTTAAAACATCTTTTATTGTAGCAGATGGCACATATGCAATTATCTTGGAATGTAGAATGTAAACTCTAAAAGCTTTCAAGGATTTGATAAGGGCATATGCTTGTTTTTCAATAATGTCATACCTCAGTTCAACATCCCTCAAGTTTTTGCTAAAAAATGCTACTGGATGTTCTAAACCTTCTTCATCTACCTACAACAACACTACTGTAATGGTATCTTCAGATGCAAATGAGAATACATGGAACTCCTTGCTGTAATCTGGACTTATTAATGTGGGAGCTTCCATTATAGCCTTCTTAATGGAATCAAATGATTGTCTTACTGCATCAGTCCATCTTACCTCTAACCCTTTTTTCAACATGGAGGTAATATGCTTCAGCAGTTCTACAAAATTGGTATAAAGATCACTTATAATTTAACATTTTCCAAGATCAAGGGTACATGTGGGTTTCAATTTTATTAAGTCAAGTGAAATTTAATTTTTAGAAAACCCTTAAAGGCTTCCCTCACGTCAATAATTCATAGCTAAATTAAAATTTAATTATATTTCCTCAAGATCCTCCAATGATCATCTTTGTAATCCCTCTCTCGTGTCAAAAGAAACTATAGAAGAACATTAAATAGTCCTCTTCATGTTGCATCAATGAACTATCTATTATGAGTTTACTCTGAAATATTTCAACTTGTATAACATACAAAATTTCTGAGAAAGGATTTATTTTTTCATTTTCTCTTTAGTTATAGGGATTCTTATGAGAGAATTCTTCTAAATAGCTCAATCCTCTTTAACCATAGGTCATCTTTTTACAAAGTGAAGATTCCTATACAAAATCAAAGATCAATGAAATTTCTTGTGTTTGAATTGTTTGGGCTTATTGAAAAGTTTTAAAGACAAACACATCTCTTACTTGTAGTATTTGACCCCTTTAAATCTTAAGGTAATACCAAAATAAGACCAAAGTTTATTTGAGTAAACCAATTTTTTTTCAATCCTTAAGCTTGTACTTTTATGCCTCAACCTCTCTTTAGAAAAGGAGAAAAGTTTGTTGGAGTTCTAGAGGCTCAAATTTTGGTGTTCACTCGTGCAATCATACCCTAGCAAATCAAATGAAGGAGCAGTGAAGTAGGAAATTCTTTCCTTTTAGCTCTTTCTTTTTGTTAGATCTCCTACACAAGGTGTTTCTCATTATAGGGCATCAAAACATCACAAGAGTTTTTCATCCTAGAGGTTGAAGGGTAGTGATTTTGAGTGTTGTTTTGGGATTGTTTGTCTATATTTCTTCGTTTTTAGGGCTTCATTCTGATACAAATTTAGGGGATCGAAAGTGTTTGGAGTCATTTGCTGAGACCTTTAAATTTTGTATACTCTAAAGCTTGGAATAGCCATACATATCCTAGTCAATTGTGTGTTTTATATCTTACTCTTGCTTATTACTTGTAAACAAAAATAAGCTCCCCTTGCCAATATATGACAGTGATTCTCACAACAATATAAGATAGGGGTATTAATCTCATTATGTATCAATGAGAAAATTCAAGGACCAAATTCACTAAGCCAATCATTCATTTCGATTTTTTTTTAGATTTGGTTCAGAGGCATGTTTTGATTGTTGTACTTGTAGACATTTTTTTTTTACACATTTGTTGAGTATTTCATAGGCGTTTAAGAGCTCATTACCAATAAAAACATTGTCCAAATAATAAGCGTTATTTTGGTACAGTAAATAAAGACTCACAAGACATAATTGAGTTTAATGTATGAGTCTAACTTGATTGATCCCAAGCATCTAAGAAAGATATCATAAGTTAGTACAATTTTCATGACACTTAAGGGTTTGATCATTTAATGAATTGTTATAATAAGAGTTTAATTTGTATTTGAAGTAGTACATAAATAGTTTGGTATTGAGAATAGGTGTGCACATCAGTAAAGGATCAAGAGACAAGAATTAGTGCATTCTGATATATAAATTATTAGAGATAACATCTTTGATCAAAAGCATCTTCGTGCCTTAGTTAGTAGTTATTATTTTAGGGAATCATCTCTATCAAAGTACATTCTATATTCATTCATCTGAAATTGTCATATATTTTTTGTCATCTTAAGTGATGTCCTTCTGTGCTAATCTATTTGGAGAATAATATATCCTAGTGTAATAATAAAATCATCATGTCATCCCTAGTCATATATGGTCAGGAAGTTTGTGAGCTCTTGAAGTTTCGTTCTTTCTTTACTAAAAAATATGATGGATTGGTTCGTCAACATCACTCTAAGGGACTATTAGCATAACTCAAGGGAATATATATATACAAACGATAGGTAAAAGGGTAAATACATTAACATGGTTGGAAAATCTTTGAAAATTTGTTGAAACCCTAGCATCAAACGCACTTGTTCTCTAGGAAGCACATCAACATTTGAGTTTGAAATTTGGAAATAATTGGTATTAAAGTAGGTTCCTTCAGTAGCACATTAACAACCGGAAGGAAAATCTTAAAGTGAAGAGACGGGAAAATAAAAGAAGCAAGCCACCAAGCTTTCAAAAGAAGTTCCAGGTATTGAAATAATTTCATATCCTATTATTATAGATAAAAAGAAGCAATCTCTTGAAGAATAATATGAAGAGATGAGTGAGATTGAATTTTAAAGTGAAATTGTCAGATTTATAAAGGAACTTAAGAGTGAAAAAGAACATGTCAAATTTATGAAATAAGAATTGAAGGTAGAAAAAGGACGTGCCAAAATTCTTACTAAGAAGAATGAATAATTTGAGGAAATCATCATTATCCTTAGAAGGCAACTAAATGAAGCTAGAAAATTTGAAGAGCCTGAATGAAAGAAGATGGAGAAAGTAAATCACACACTCAAATAAGAAGTTGCTCTATTGAAACTCTAAGTGGAGGAAGTAGATAGGAAAGAGAAGGATATGGAAAGGAAACTAAAAGAGTATGATCAAAGGTATGTGTATAAGATAAAGGTTGGATATAGCTATTGCAGAAATAGACAAGCACAGAAAAGAAAATCCGAAGCTAAAAGAACAGATACAGATCCTTGATAGAGAAGAAAAAGAGACCACTCTTCTCTAAAGTTGCAAATAGAAGATGTATAAAGAAGATGAAAAATCCTGAAATTTCATTTCCAATAAGACATGATCAAAAGAACGAAGAACATGACACATCTCTTACCGAAATCAACATGTTCAAGGATTAGAAAAAGGAAAACTTACATGTTATTGATAGGAAAAATTAAGAATTGGCTCAGTTAAAGATGAAGGAAGAAAACATAGGTAAATATCCATGTGACAAAGAAATAAGCTCCAAGATTTTACAAGGCCAAATTGATGAAAAGAATGATCAAGAAGATTAAAGTTTTTGTGGTTGTAAAGAATGATGCTAAAGTAATCAAGGATGAGGAACAACAAAATAATACACCACCATCTCCGAAGAAGAATAAATATAGAAGATCATCTAGATAAGATAACTCTTCCTAGTACACTAATTCATTTAATGGTTAATATTTTTCATGTACTAACGTTAGATATATGGCTTGAGATTCTAAATTTTTTGATAGGTGCAAATATTGAGGGTATTTTCAAAACCATATGTTATCACTCTAAAATTTCCCTAGGGTTGATATCTTGTGTCAAAAAAAATATTAGAGGTAACCACAAACCTACTTTGAGATCATGATCTAGCCTTCCTAATGCTCAGAGAGGGCTCTCTCTTTATGATTTAACTTTGTTGAGTTAATTGATTTTAGGCTAGTTATCTAAGCTTGATTAGGTTTTGACTTTGATTTGGTGGTGGAATTGCTGACTTAGATGGATAGAGGGATGTCCTTTACCATTGGGCTATGGGGTCAAGTGTCAAGAAAACAGGAATGAATCAGGTTCTAAAGATAGTGTTCATAGGGTAAGGTAGCTGAGTAAATTTAGATCTTTTAGGCTGGATGGTGAAGTGGTTTTCAATTGGGGTCAAGAAATAGTTAAGAATTCCTCAAACCAGATAATTAGGTAAAGGATAAAATTCAATCAAAGCTAGGGAGCAATGAAGGATTCCCTACTATGGATATCAGAAGAAAACATGAAAATGAATAACTGTTCAAGACAAAGTGCACTTAAAAAAATCTATAATAATATTCCAATTATTTCATTCAATTTAGATAACATGAAAGTATGTGAAAAATGTAAGAAGATAACAGTTTGACAAATAGAAAATACCTTCACTGAAGTGGACCAACACATGAATCATGTAATGTAATGCCTTTACTACTCAGTCCAGTCTACTGACTTGAAAAATGATACAATGAACCCTTAGGTTTCAGATCAATACAACTATAGAAATGTTTAGCAATCCACACTTTATAATTCGAATTATGAAGTATATATACAAAAACTTATTACTAAATATCCCAAACTATTTTAGGAATTATTCAAGGAAAAAAAAAATCTTCATGCAAGAAGATAGAGACAGATATGTAACTACTGCAAGCTGTCCCTATTTATTTGGCTCTGCTGTCAGATATTTTGCTGCCTTTTCTCCTTTGATGTTTGTCTTCCACACTGGTTTTTCTTTTACTTTACCTTTTGATTGATACTCTTTCATCTGATACTCTTTGATTTAGTTGAACCGTTTCTTTTCTTTCACTGCTCTGTAAGCATTGTTTACCTTGCATTTTCGTAGTAAATCATTTGATTTTCCCAGGTCTCTGTATCTTGTAATTTAATGTTTACCATTCTCCTGTAGACTTCAACAGCTTCTGTGTATTTTGCAAAGGTGGGCTTGTTTACAAAAAGATGTTTTACCTCATGCTGGAGGTAAAAGAGGTTCTCAAAAGTATGGTAAAGAACCTTTCCTATAGGCATCCCTTTCATAGAGGAACTATTGGCTTGCTCCTTTGCCACTTCTCTTATTCTCTTGTCATAGTCTTCATGTGGCATTAACCTGTCATTTATTACTAATGGATTAGGTAGACCCTTCTTCCTTAAAACATAAAATTTGACCATGAAACTGCCTATAGTTATCTCCATGATTTGGAATTTGTCCTCAAGGTGCATCATTAAGTTCCTCTTGGTGATTACCTTCTTGACCTCTAGTATAGTTCCAGTTCTGTTAGCTATGCCAAGTTCCTGCAATTCATATTTATTCTTTGAGTTAAGGAATTGGATTATCCTTGAAGCTTCTTTTCACATATTTCCAAGTTCGCCCTTAACTCTTTGAATTGCTTCACCAACCTCTTTGACTAAATCATTTTGTTCAAAGATAACTTGCATAGATGGCCAAATATCATTGACAGAGTCAATGATATTGGCCCATAGTTTCTCTTTTTCTTGGGAAAGTCGCTCCTTCAGTGTTAATACATTTTCTAATTTCTTTATCCTCTTAGTCATCCTGTTTGACTTCTGTACTTAATTTTTATGCATAATTTGAGTTAGTTTCTTTGCATCCTCTAGAATTTTTATCTGTTCTTTAAGTCTATTTATTTTAGTGGTTTGAATGGATATGCCCTCCATGGCTTTGACCAGTTTACTTGCTTCATCACTTGGCTGAGTTGCTGCTGTTGTTGAACCTATTGCTGATGTAGTTGATGTTTCAGTTGGAATTTTTGTAGCTAGTGGAGCTGTTGGGGCCAATGAAACTGCCAAAGTTGAAGGAACTATTGTAGTAACTGTAGGAATAGTAATGGTAGTTGTTGTCTCAAGACTAGCTTGTTTCAATTGTATTAACTCATCCAATTCCTTCTCCATTTCTTTTAGTTGAGCATTTAGTTGGAGAATGAGGTCCATCATTTCCTCCTGTTGGATTTGGCTCTCTAAGACCTCCTTGGTATGTGGATGTTCTGAATGAGGTAGCTTCAATTACTTCTTCAAAGTAGAAATATCCCCATTTTTCTTCCTTTTTAGTTTTTTTTGCTGCCTTGATGTCACTTGGATTATATCCAATTTCAATTACCAAGTCTTCTAATGACTTGATTCTATTATCCTTTGCCTTTGATGATTCTTTCTCTAGCTTAAAATGTGTTGTGATGTTGTCTACAGAGTTTTGAAACTTATGAACACTCATGGCCTTGTTAGTCATTATTGAGTATATCATTTCACTTGCCTACTTATGGAATTCAATTTGATCAATAGGGTGAACATCCCTAGCCAAAACTTCAAACTCTCTCTTCCTGTAGTCTCCTGATGATTTAGGCTACTAGAATATAGGTTGCAAAAAGGCCATTTGCTTTTTACCTGTTTTAATGTCAAAGGCTGACATTAATCTACTTTGATTATCAGGAGTTTGTTTAAAGTACTGGCATATGTTTCAGCCTTTAATGCCTCATTTATCAACTTGATTTCCTTATACTTCTCTTTTATATCTTCCTCTTTGTCCACTGATTTGTTGGATGAAGAGACTTCAATACTAAGTTGTTTTCAATAATTTCAGTTTTTGAGGTGGAAGGCTAATGAGTTTCCTCTGAAACTACTGGAGCTTTACTCTTTTCAACCACTATGTTAGCATCAATGATTTAAACTATCTTACTGGTGTCTTCTCACTCAGTTTCAGGATTAGGCTTGGGCATATTCTTGTAATTGATTTCAAACCCATCATTTGTATTTTTTATTTTTAGAGGTAGAACCTTATTCACTAGTTCTTTTTACATTTCTGCCCTACATGGCTGGAGTTTGTGGAATGGGACTAATACCCATTTGTTCCTGTAGGGTTGGAACTTGCAGAAAGGAACTAGTATCTATCTGATTTTCCACATCTAATCAGGTATTTTCCAACCACTCTAACTGGTTGGCATATCTTTCAATGTCTGGCCTAGACTCATGCATAAAAGGGCTTAATTTGAACTTGAGTCTTAACTTGTTTATGACTCCATTAGGGTCATACTGCCACATAAAATTGTTGCTAAACTTCATTTGCCATAAAATCTTATTTGCTTCTTCTCCAGATTCCCTATTATTAGAAATAAAAGGGCCCAATTGATTTTTGATTTCGAACTATGTTTTCTTCCTAGCTGACAAAAAATTGACCTCATCTAAGTTTATGATCTTCCTGAAATACTCTAATGTAAATATTCTCATGCGGAGATATATAGGCAGCTTCTAGGGAGTGAGATGGCATCTATATATCCTGATTTATGTGTGGTCCTGGTATAGATACCAGTCTCTTGCTCTACTATTCTTAGATAACTGCAAAACTCTTTTTATCTCATCACTGATCCTGAATTTATTGCTACTAGTTAGCATATTTACAAGTGGATGCACAAATTAATCAATGAAATCTTTGTAACTGAAAATAGTGGAATACTTTTGGATTAAGGGTGTCCAAAAGATGATTGATCTGGGATGGCCCTTAGTATCCAACTTCTGGATATTGACTGGAAACCTATCTGACTGAAAATATAAAAACATGTGGAACAACACTGAAGAGTATTTAAATACTCTTTCATTTCGCAACCTAATCAATTGATCATGGATTATGTTTCCCAAGAACTGTGAAAAATTGAAGACTGCTACTAGAGGCTTTCCTGGGCAAAAAATATAAAGGAATGAAAGTACAGGTTCATCTACAAATTCATTGGTAGTATACCCAAAGATACAAGACAACATGGTTATAATTTGTTTGGCATTTTCATAGAAAATGGTGGCAGAGTATGGAGGACTGCCTGTAGGAGTATGAGAGTCCTATAGGATGAAAGTTTGAAAGATTTGAGCCCTCTTGGGAAGGTCCAGCTTGATGTAAAGTTCAAGTAAGGCTTCAATGGAAAAAGGGGTATCATTTGGGCTTGGTTGGATCTACGAAATTTGATTTATGGACTCAGTAGTGATTTTAAATAAAATATGTTGGTCAGGAGAGATTATGGCTCTTTGAATTGGGATATAGCAAGCTTGGTAGAAGTGGATGATTTCTGGGAACAAGTATACTTGTGGGAACAATTATTTGGGAAAATTTGGTTCCCATAGATGAATGTCATCATTCTGCTTCAGGAATTTATCTTTACTCCAAAATTGGAGCTTTAATAGGTGGCTAGAGGTAGATGTGCCTTTAATTTGGAAATATCTGTCTGAAATGGGAGGTGGTCAATGTTCAGGTGAGCGGTTTACAGGGTTTTTTCACTCAGAATGTTTTGGGAAGCCATAATTTGGTTTATTCTATTAAATTATTCTTTTTGTGGCTTAGGAGTAAGCTTAGGGGCTCTTGAACAGTAGGAAGGGTGAATATAATCTACAGAAAATGGGCCTTTGGATGCATTTTGGGTTTATTCTAGTTTGGCAGGGTCTTTTAATTAATTTAATCAATTACTATGTAGAGCTTTAAACAGAGGGTTGTTCTGGTTATGTTGATGGGCTATAATTTATCACCAACATTAAAGGGGGATCTCTTTGGTGTAGGTTCCCAACTAGAGCCTACACCGAGTGTGTTGGAGATCCCTTCTGGTATGTAGGTGCAACTGCCATTCAGTTTTGTGGAGCTAGATTCGGACAGAGGTGTGATATAAACTTAGTAGATTGTATGAGCTTTAATAAACACGAGAATAATTGACAAATATCCTGTACCATATATATACCATGAATAGCAAAAGGTACACGACACAATCTCATATAAAGTTACTGTTAGCAAGACTTTAGATAAGGCTTGTTCATACTAGATAAATAATGCTTAACGATTGCAAAATCAGTTTACAACAATCAACCATTTATCAGCGTACATAACTGTGTAGTCAAAAAACAGATTATACTAATACCTAAAGAAATAGTTCATTGGCATGAGTATAGAGTGAGTAAACCAAATACCATTCATACATAGCAAAACCAGACTTGGAGTATGACACAAAATGTGGGGAGACCACACATCAAATAGCTTTCGGGAACACTCGATCTGTTATGTGAAAAAAATACTCATGGCACAAACACATATATATTTGAAGAATTCAATAGTGAAAACTTACAATTAACTCTTATATTGAATAGAAGGACAACGATTCTCTCAAGGAATATGTCTATGAACCGCCAAAATAGTCCTTAGCAAAAAGCCCTTAAAAATGAGGCATGAGGTTACATTTATAGGATAAGAGAGATATTTGGTCTACTCTTGACTCTTGGACTTCCTCATGACCTCTCACCCACAAAAATAATCTTAGCATTCTATGTGACCTTTCACACTCATAGGGTATTTTGTGTTATCGTAGTACACAAAAAGAAAAATAACTACCATCCTAATTGGCTAATCTATAGATGGCAAGTTCTGAAATGTAGAGCCTGATCTTTTTTGTCAGGTAAGCGCGCCATATGGTGTATTCTTTCGTGGTGGGAGAGATCTGTGGCTGGCCTTCATCATGCTGGTGTAAGCACTCCAGTGCATCCGATATAAGGGTATTTCGTTTGACATGTATATGATTATTCAAGGTATCGAACTTGGTGTAGAGCCTCACTGGTTCTATGATGTAACGCTTGATATTTTCTCTTGAGATTGGCATATCTCCTATGCGGGCGACTTGTCTATATGTTTCCACGAATGCCTACACCTCATTGTTGACCTCCTCCTGATTTGTTACCTGTCAAATCTCTCCTATAGAGGGGGACCAATGCAGTTAGATCTTTGATTCTAGACTGCTTAATAATCGTCTGTAGGAAGCCAACACCCTCTTCACATCTTTGGCCAATTTTTCTCTAGATTGCACTTTGATACAAAGCTAGACCTAGATATTTTGCATAGGGATCCAATCTTTTTTTAGAACTGCTGTCAGGGCTTTGAGGTACTCTTCAGACCACTCATGTATTTTATCTAAAGCAGTCATGGCCTATTTGAGCATGGTAACCCTTTCTTTTGATTGAGTTTGAATGGTCACTATGGGTGCTACAGTGTGGTACAGTTTTTCCATTTCTTCATACACTACTGCCATAGTCTCCGACGGGATCTTTGTTTTTGATACGATTACAACTTTGAATTCAACTAATCCTGTGTGTAATAAGTCGAGTGTTGCAATTTCCTCCTCCATCCTCTTTCTCCCTTGTTCTGTGACGGTGGCCCTTTGCTCAGATGCATATAGCCTTTTTTGCAAATCTACAATCTGCTTACTCATCCAGGCTATGTTGTGTTATGTGGTAGCCACGAATATTGTTTCAGTGGTGGCGATCGTTTTAGGATTTGACATGATATTTAGCACGATATCCACTACCGTAGTTACTGACAATGTGTCAGTTGGGTTTCTGCTACAATATTTTTTCCTCTCCAGTATAATTTTGAGGTTTACTTCATCAAATTTGATTTTAGTTAGATCTGGAACCTCTTCATCTTGATCTTTTGAGATGCCTAGATCTCAGAGGCGAAGGTGTCCACTAGTGAGGGGAGTAATAGGAGGTATATCCAAAGGAGGAAGCTCACTTTGTCGTGAGCCTGAGTTGACCTCCCTACTTGTCTCTCCTTGTTCATTTACTACATCTTCCTTTTCCTTGTCTATCCTATGATCCTCCTCCCATTGCCTCTTTTGTCTTTCTACTAGTGCCCATTGCCTTTCTAGCTCTTCCTCCATGTTTTTCAGTTTCTGCTCTAATCTTTGTCATTCCTCTTGGTTTTTCTTTACAGCTTCTTCTGCTTGTCTATGCTTTTCAGCTTCTTCTTACTTTTTCCTCTCTATCTCATCATGTGCTTTCTTCTCTTCTTACTTCCGCCTTTTATCGTCATCTTGCTTTCTCTTCTCTACCTCATCCTAGCCTTGGTTGCCAGATTCCTATGATTGTTTGCTCTCTAGTTCTCTTCACCTCTTTAGCTCTCACTTCTTTCCTGCCAGTTTGGCATTTCCTTATATGAGAGTAACTTCTTCCTCACTTTTGCTTAGAGGGTCTTCAACCTCTTTTCCTTTTCTCTTCCCTATTTCGTTGGCTCCCTTCGGTGTTCTTTCTCTGAGGCTTACATCATCCTAGATATCATCAAGGAAGTCATCTTCTATAGCCTACTGCTCACTGGTTCTAATCTCTCTTATGGAGTTATACTAGTTCCTAATCCCGTCCTCGAGATCCTTCCTAGTGTGGGCATCAGACCAACTAAATTTCACCTTCTTACTGTGAATAGCTACAACTTTCTTAGGTTCATATGTTCTATAATTTACGGTCATGAAATGGCTCCTCTCTAGTTCTTCAACTTCTGTTTCTACCTGTTTTAAGTTTTCTATTATGTACACTCCAATAGTGAGACGAAAAGGCTACCAAGGTTCCTTCTTACCTTTGTTCAATACCTTCAAGAAACCCTGTGTCATCTGGTAACATACCTCTCGTAGAAGAGTCCTATCTGTGATGAACTTGAGTAGAGCATGAGGAGATTTATGAGTACCAAACACCATAAATATTGTTCCTTCATCGATGGGGAACCAATGAGCTACTTTAACCACAGTCCTCATGGCTCTCTATGACATGCAAGGTGGCTCTTCCCCAAACAACAGTTGGTATAATGGGATGATAAAAGTTTCAGATATTATATCCAACATGGCTCTATAAGTTGTGTCCTAGAAGAGCTTGTAGTGGCAGTGGATGGGTTGGGCTACTGATGTGTCCCAATTGCAGCTCCAGTGCTGCAAGTGGCACCTCAAATAGATGACATCAAGGAGGTATGAAGACACATAGAATTATGGAGATTTCTTGAGGTGTGGGCTTTGGGTAGTGGCTATATTTGTCCTCAAGGATGATGACATGATGCTCGCCCAATTAGAAATAATTGCTTCAGTGGTGACAACATACATGAGTGGGACCCACGTGCCATAAAACACATCATAGTCTGCCTTGCCATATATCTGGTGCATCATTGCAGCGATTAACTGATATATTCTGTGTAGCCCTTTTGTCTTGTAGGCTTGGTTTGTCCTGACTCAGAATTTCGTAGGTTCTTGCCACCAATCCCTTAAGATGTCTTTTGTTGGGACGGTGAATTTGGCAAGCCACTTGGTGTTAAAAATCTATTACTTCTCCGACAATTTGTAGTAGGTGTTGATTCTTGTCGAAGCAATGGTGGATATAGGTGTTCCATCATGACCCCTGATCATCCTGTCATCTATGCTTGTACACTGCAAGATCCATTCGATGGTTTTGGCGCATAGGAATACTAGTGGATGAGCCACTACTTTATGTAATCTTGACCTTGTGATATTGATATATACTTGGAAGTCCTCCCGTGTTTCTGGGATATCCCTCTTCACAAATTCCTCATAGATCTCATACCAAGGGATCCTGGTGGTTTTATTTATGTTGTAAGCCGTGTCTGTGAAGCCGATTGGGTAGCGCATCTCGTCTACAAAAGAGGAAATGGATATGCACTCAAGCTCAACGTCACTTGGCATGTCAAAAACACAATCCCACAATGAGAGAGGACATGACAATAAATTGAAAAAAAAATTGAGGGAAACTAGCCAGTGAAAGGAAGGTCACGGGGATGAGTGAGTCGCATGGTCTCCAATGTTAAGAATGCTACTACATGACTGAGGTCAAAGGTTGAGAGTGATTGCAAGGTCATGGTGCACAAAATTTGGTCACAAATCGCACAGTGGGTGATGGTCGCAGGTCATAAACGGTAGAAGGTCATGGGAATGAGGAGTTACGAAGTTGTGAAGTCACGAGGGGAAGGGTATCGCGGCTGGGGGGAGCGCGACTATGGCTCAGAATGGCTCAGAGAAGGTCCTAAATGTCTTTGGGAGACCGAGATCACTTTCAGAAGGATGGAGCTTCGGCTTCTTGATCCAAATGAGGGGGATCAGATGCAAGGAAAACCTTAAACTCTGAGCGGAGGAACAGGGAAAGGCTAGGGCAACCTATGAAGCATGAAAAGGAAAGGAAAGCTAAGTAAAAGATTAAACCCTAGGATGGGAGGTAAGCCAGAGGTCATGAGGTGCATTCAATGACATTTGGAAGAAAATAATCATTGTAGGAGGGAGGACCGTTACTTACCAGAGTTGGACGGGCATGCGAAGTCGAGTTGGAGGGATTTCTAGCTTCTAGTGCAACCAAGAGAGCCTTTCCAAAAGTGACCGGGTGCCCTCCTATTTATAAAATAATCGCAGGTGCAAAGGTCGCGACGGTCGAGAATGTGGCTGTTGCAAACTTGTGACTTGCAGGCCACAAAGTCACATGAATCCCATGGTAGTGTTGGAAGATGAATAGGAGGTGTGACCTTACGACTTTGCAACCTTGCAAATCGCAGAGTCACATAGTCGCACAGTCGCACATGTGACTGACGGGAATTAAGGAGACTTTGTCACTCAGAAGGTCACGGGGCCGTGGGGTTGTAGGATAGTTGAGCGGTTAGAGGTGCGACTATGCGACCTTGCGACTCGTGAGTCACCGTGGTCGCAATGGTGTCCATGGTCATGATTACAAGCGATAGTCGTGTTCTGACTATGCAACTAGGTTTATCAAGGTGTGAACTGGCGAATTTGGCTTGAGTTAGCCAAAACTTTGATTTCTCTTCAAGTCTACCGATACTAATGAATCTTTAGGCAAGACCTGGCAGGGCCAAAGCTTGGGCTTGATATAGGGGCTCCAAAAATTTAATGGTTACCCAGATTTTGGAGGGTGTTGTCGTAACATCTACAAAAATTGGTGATTCCCTGGGAGAACCCAGGATCTCTGACATTTACAGGCCTTGCTTAAAGGGACTTGAGTAAATATTGTTTCATTGGGTTGGAGGTCCCACTGATGGTATTCTGGGTCCTGCTTTCGAACTTGGTCAGTTGTCCCAACTATCCTGACATAATCTTTGCACATGCAATATGGTGCTACCCCCTGTTGTCTTGGGCCCAAAAAGGGAAGATGAAGTTATAGTATGAGTTTTGAAGTATTCCTAGTATAGTGGTGATGGTACCTGGTGTTTCTCCACTGCCAGTGAGCCTGAACAGTACCTCGATGGAGCCACTACCTAGAAATCATGAACATTGCTCCACTGGCAGCGAGCCTCATCAGTACCCTAGCAGAGTCGTTGCTTCACCTCTTTGCATAGGAAGCCTTTCTCAGTCCTTTAGTTGTTATTATGAGAAGGTGTAGGTGCTCATGGGCACTTATTTTGCCTATGCATATATGCACTTATTTAATGAAGGCTTAAAACTTGGGTGGATGAAGGATCCCGACTTATTTGACTTGCAAATATGCTATTTCTAGATTTTTCAGAGTGCTTATTGTTTTCCCAAGATATATTTATACTCATTATTGGTTTCTTTAGTTTCTCTTTCATCCCTAGGACTGCAAGTGAGCTAGAATGACTTCAAGAATTTTGACCATGTAAGTAGTGGGGATAAACCAACGTGAGTGCGAATGAGGACATGTGTATTCCATTGAGTTCCCTTCGTTACCAATCTGTCTTACTATACTCTTCTTGCGACTTAAGCTTTGTTCCGTTAATGGATCTAGAGAACATTTGATGGATCCAAAGTGCAGGGTTGTTTTAACTTCAACCTACCATCTCTACGTTATTCCAAAAGACAATAATTAAACTAGCAATCGAAACTAATTGACAGTAAATGACAACTATCTATGAAATCAAAGGTAGACTATAGTAAAATGTGGGGCTAGCAACTTTGGGGTTGCTAGGTGAAGTAACATCTGAGGTCGTGGCCATTCACTGGGAGGGGTTCCACCTGCCCTTCTAGGGTTTGTAATTTGAAAGTGTGATGACCAATTTTTTCTAGAATCTAGAATGGACCTACTCATAAAGCTTGAAATTTTGTGTGTTTTCCTTTGTCCTCATGAGCCAGATCCCATTTGAGAATGAGGTCCCCTACCTCAAATTTGTGGGACCCTGTATATTTCCTATCAAACCGTATGTTGATCTGGGCTTGGTGGATGGCGAACTTTTCCTTAGTTTTGGACCTTTCTTCCTCTAGTTTTATGAGGGTATCGATCTGACTTTGTATAGATGGGCACAGGGTGCCTTGCGACTCTTGAGCTAGCCTAAGGACAGGGAGATATAGATTGGGGGGCAGGATGGCTTCTTTCCCATAGACTAGGAAATATGGAGATGTTCTTATTGAGGTTTTGGGAGTGATCCAGTCAGCCCAAAGAGCGTTATTGAGGGCATTGTCACAATTTTTTTGCTGTGAGAGCAGGGTTTTCTTGATAATACGAATGAGGTTCTTGTTGGTTGATTCTGGTCTATTTGATGTACTAGCAGCATGCTTACGTTTTGGGGCTGGCAGAGTCAGTCCCCCTTCTATCGTAGCAATTAGCTCTTCCTAGATGCTTTGTTGCTGAGCAAGACTGTGGCTAACTATTAGTCGTATCAGCCCATGGTGACTTACTACCGATTCTATGTGTTGTGATTTTTTCATGCTTCAGGCAACATCATGAAGTAATGAATTTTAAAATGCAGGTAAGTTCATAGAGCATTTTTGTTTTAATACGGGTAAAAGTTTAAGGTGTCGTGGTCTTACCACGTCTTTCTTACCTTCATAGGTGATGTAGCTCTAGATGAACTTTGCCAATTCTACCCACGGCTCTCCTAATGCTACTGGTAGGACTCCCTTTCCTCTTACTGTTAGGTTCTGGCCTTCATCTTGGAATATTTTTATGATTTTTCGCAATCTTATCTTCTTTAGAGTCCACACAGGTCTAGTGGCTAGCAGTCTCGAGACCTCTGCAATTATGTCATCGGTGACTGTTATGTGTCTCTCTCTTACTGTGGAGTGATATTCTTGCAAGTTCTGCAAGAATTATATTGCTACAGTCTCGTTGGATTCCTGTAAATGATTGAGATAAACTAGCCATCCTGCCCTTGTCAGGATTTCCCGTGCAGCATCAGAAACTGTCAATACTTATGGTTCTCTTCGAATTGATCTTCCTCCCATGTTTTTGCTTACTGTAAAAATGCAGAGATGACAATGGAATAGTAGGTTGTTCAAACTGTTAGAAATATAGAGAAAATAATGAAACAACAAGGCTCTTTCAAATCCGGAGTCACTTACTAATTGTTGTAGAGAATAATAGGGAAATAGCTTAGGAACAACAAGCCATATAAGTGGAAAAACGATATATCATTAAGCTTTTCTATTCCCAAGTAAAAGGTTTCCGAATAATAGTCTGACACGTATACCAACATATTATGAGGTCACCTGCCTCCCCCCTATAATGTGATAGGCCGTCCTCAGCCATCAAATGAGGGAGCAGCGTGCCAAACTACCATGGTACAGAGTCATAAAGGAATAGTGTATGCCGAAATGCCATGCTTACAAAAGGAGCAGGTTGTCGAAATCGAGGTGTATAATAGGATCGCTTAACAAATAAGAGAATGTTGTGATATGATGTGAGGCTGGGAGGATATGATAGCTGATATGCACAAAAAGTCTAATGCGGTCATTATCGACTTTTCCGTCATGATTGGTTATAATAGATTTTCATGTGTTTAATGGTTTGGGGAAGTGATATACATAATCTTATTTCACGAATTACAAAGGTATAAGACAAAGAAGGGTGTTGATGATTGCTACTGGTGTATAAGGAATGTGACTTCAATACCATTAACAGAGCTCTGTTGCCGACAGGTGTCCATAACCTTGACAAAGTTGTTTGTTTCACCCATGGAACCATGATCCTTTATGTATGCTTAGGAAGTGCTATGCAATGTCAAAATGGAGGTCATTATGTTGGTTTGGTAACCAGTTAAACCATAATGCAATTCACCAGGAAGGAGTGAAAGGTGGACATGTCGGCTTGTGATGAGACCTCTTGTTCTAAGGACTCTTTATTTTTTTTGATGTGCCTCTTGGATCATATCCCTGGTGTGGTGGCCATAGTGGGAATGCCACTTCACTTTTTCCCTTATGATCATGGTAGGTTGGCTCTTAATGAGACCCCCTATCCTGCATTTGACAACTCATATAAATAAGTGATATAAACATTTTTCTCTTTTATAAAGTACTTTCCTATTTATACACAAAGGGTGGTTCAGCACTCCTTAAGAGTAGGAATGGTGGTAGAAGTCTTAACATCTCAATAGAAAAATATACCCTTTGTTCTTATTCCTTAATAATGATCAAAGAAGATTATGGGAAATTGAAAAAAAAAGAAAGAGCCACAATGATAAAGATAACCAATCATATCAGTATTAGTAGTATAATGACAACAAAAGTGATGAATAATTGTGTCCTTTCCTCTTTCCTCCTATAAATTCAAAGCAATTTCTTGCAAAAATAGCGATTTTATATAATTTGCTGATTTCAGTATGCTCTAGTTTTGTATCCATTGCATAAGTGTATAGTTATGCTCCAAAAGACTCAAAATTATTATCTATTGAGAGGAATAGTAGTTGTCCTTAAATTGGAACGATAAGGAGAAAAAGCATAAGTAAAAGGAATATGAAAATGTTGGCATTTGAAAGGAAGAGAAAAAATACAAGTGTTGTTCCTTTGGAAAAGGAACAGTAGAAAACACAAGTGTCATTCCTTTGGAAAAGGAACAACAGAAAACAAAATTGTTGTTCCTTTGGAAAAGGAACAGCAAAAAATGCAAGTGTCATTCCTTTGGAAAAGGAATAGTAGAAAATGAAAGTGTTGTTCCTTTGGAAAAGGAACAGCAGAAAACGTAAGTGTTGTTCCTTTAGAAAAGGAACAGTAAAAACCAAAAGTGTCATTCCTTTAGAAAAGGAACGGTAGAAAACGCAAGTGTTGTTCCTTTGGAAAAGGAATAGCAAAAAACACAAGTGTTGTTCCTTTGGAAAAGGAACAACAAAAACCAAAAGTGTTGTTTCTTTGGAAAAGGAACAACAGAAAATGCAAGTGTCGTTCCTTTGGAAAAGGAACAACAAAAACGCTAGTTCCGTTCCTTTGGAAAAGGAACAGCAAAATGAAAGTGAAAAAGGAATGGCTAAAACAAAATGTGTTGTTCCTTTGAAAAAGGAATAGCAAAACAAAAGTGTTGTCCCTTTGGAAAAGGAACAACAAAAAAACAAAAGTGCACACAAGTGTTGTTCCGAAAAGGAACAACAAAAGCGACAGTTCTGTTCCTTCTGAAAAAGGAACAGCAAAATGATGAAGGTGTTGTTCCTTTAAAAAAAGGAACAACAAAAATGATGGAATTTCTGATTCTTCGAAAAGGAACAACAAAGTGAAAATAAAAAAAATATGTACAGAGAATAATTTAGGCTAACAAAACAAAGGAATTATGTAAAAAATGTAAGAAAAATTGAATCACTTTAAGGAACCAGAGGTGAGGAAGATTTCTCTTCCTTCTCCAAAATTTACCTATCGGAGTCTTCGCGGAGTTGCTGGTAGAAGGATTCCCGCGTAAGTGGTTTTCAGTATAGTTGAACTCGGTGGCCGTTCGCCTTGAAGGTATGTCTAGATCTGTCAATGGTGATTAGAGTAAGGGTGCCATTATCATGTACCTTCTGGATTTCATATGGCCCCAGCCAACGAGTCTGAAGCTTCTCGGGAAAACCCTGAAACTTGGAATCGTATAGGAGCACCCAATATCCTTCGCAGAAGAATTTATTTTTAATGAGAGCATCATACCATTTAGCTCGCTACTATTGGATTAATGTAGTGTTTTGAAGGGCAGAGAGCCTAATTTCATCTAACTCATTGAGCTGTTGTAATCTATTAATTTGTGTCTCGTTTAGATCTAGACCGACTTCTTGTGTTGCTCGTAGTGTTTGGATTTCGAATTCTATGGGAAAGATGGGTTCCTTTCCAAACACCAATTGGTATGGTGAATAGCTGGTAGTGCTTCTCCATGTTGTTCTGTAAGCCCCAAGGCTTCTGGTAATCTTGCAGCGCAATCGCGTCTATGTGACGCAATAGTTTTTGTTAGGATTGCTTCTATTACTTTATTGTTGCTTTCTACTTGACCATTTTCCTGTGGGTGGTATGGAGTGGTGATTTTGTGCTGGATATGATAGTGTTTTAGTGTTGCAGCAATCTTGTTACCAACAAACTGTGGTCTGCCATCTATAATTATATCTCTTGGAAGCCCATATCGCACGAATATATGGAACAAGAACTGTATGACGGAATCCTCTGTAGCTCTCGGCAATGCCTCTGCTTCAACCCATTTGGTGACATATTTTGTTGCTACCAAAATAGATGTTTTCTGGTTCGAGATGGGTTAATTGGAGCAACAAAATAGAGGGCCCATCGCTCGAATGGTTCAATAACTAGCTTGGATTCAGGGGCATTTTGTCGGACTATCCAGGGCATCCTACTCTTTGGTAGCTGTCACAAGCGTGAACGAACTTCTTTGCATCTTTGAAGATCGTGGGCCAATAATACCCTATTTGCAACACCTTATGTCCAGTTCTCCGACTGGCGAAATGTCCGCCACATGGTCCACGGTGAAAAGCTTTCAAAATGTCAAAAATTTCATCCTCGCAGACGCATCTCCTGATGTGCATATCTGCCCCTGTATGGAACAGGTAGCCCCCAATCCAAGAAAATCAAGCACTTCGCTAGACAATCTGTTTTTTTTCATTTGGGGTTAGATGTTTCGGTAATTTGCCTACTGCTAAGTAATTCGCAACATCAGCATACCAGGGTGTTTAAATAGTGACAGCAAACAAATGCTCATCTGGAAATTGATCTTCAATTATTGCTACGTCCACTTGTTTTGGCATTCGCGAGAGAAAGTCAGCTACACGATTTTCTTTTCTAGGTCAGTCCTTGATTATGATATCAAATTCCTGCAACAAAATCAACCACCTAGTTATTCTACCATTTTTGATTGGTTTCTTTGCTAAATATTTTATGGCAGAGTGATCTGTACACAAGATAACATGATATCCAGTAATGTAATGCCTGCACTTATTGACAGCATGTATTACAGCTAGAAATTTCTTTTCAGTAACAATATAATTCAATTTAGCAAGAGATAAGTTCTTGCTAATATAATAAATTACATGTGGTTTTTTATCTTTTTCCTGCCCAAGGATTGCTCCAATAGCTGTATCTGAAGCATCTGATGAAATTTGAAATGGCAGGTCCCAATTTAGACCTCGAAGGACTGGGGTTGTTGATACAAGCTTCTTCAGATCCTGGAAAGTACAGTCACATTTTTCTGTCCAACGAAAGTAAACGTTACCTATCAGTGCATATAGAGGTGCAACAATATGTGAAAAATGTTCTATAAATCTTCTATAATAACCAGAAAATCCAAGAAAACTACGTACCTCTGTTTGAGTGGTAGGAGTAGGAATTAACAAAATTATTTGAATTTTGGCTAGGTCTACCTGTATTCCAGCAGTTGAGATATAATGACCTATAATAAGTCCTTTAGTCACATCATATAGCATTTTTCATGGCTCAAACAAAGCCTGGTGCAATGCAGCACCGCAAGACATTTTCTAGTGTGTCCAATGTTGGGTCAAAATCATCTCCGTATGGTGCAAAATCATTCATGTATACTTTGAGCCCTTAATTTATTAAATCTAAACGGATGCTGAGAATAGCCCTTTGAAATGTGGCAGGGGCATTGCATAAGCCAAAAGGTAGGACTCTGTAGGAAAATGTCCCCCAAGGACAAGTAAAAGTGGTTTTGTCATGGTCTTCAGGGGCAACCTGAATCTGATTGTATCCACTGAAGCCATCTAAGAAAGAAAATAATTTCTTTCCTGCCAAAGTGTCTAATACCTGGTCAATGAATGGAAGGGGAAAGTGGTCTTTTTGTCTTGCTTTATTTAGCTCTCTATAATCTACACAAATCCTCCACTTTCCATTCTTCTTTGGTACCACAACAAGTGGAGAGACCCATTTACTATCGGAGATAGGGTAGATGAAGTTCACATCTAAAAGTTTTTGAAGTTCAGCTTTTACAATGTATTTTAGATGAGGGTTAAGTCTCCTTTGCAGTTGGTGAACAGGTCTCGCATCTTTTTCTATGTAAATCTGGTGTGTACATAACTGGAAATCAATTCCTTTCATATCAGGATAGTCCCATGCAAATGCTTCTTTGTATTTACTCAGTGGTTGGATGAGCTTCTCTTCTTGTTCGGAAGTCAGGTTGGCATTAATGTTTAAGATATTTCCTGGCTCAATTTCTACAATTTTGCTATTTGAGACAGAGGTAGTAGGTATTGCTTGATCGTGTGTATCTTTAAGATGATCTTCTTCTAATTCATTATTAAATGTTAATTCTATCATGTGACATTGTATGTGGGATCTGGATTTAGCTTGGCTAATAAAATTGTTAATGGAATCATCTTCTGTTTGGTCTTTGAAATCTAGGGCCTCTTCTATGGTTAATGGAGATATAATATTTTCGGTGAAGTATGATATAGGATGCTCGTTAGTTTTTATTATTGTGAGACTTGGCTACGCTGGAGGATATAAAGCTAGATTCTTGATATTTCCCCCCTAGTTATGGTCATACAGACTTGTCAGTAGCCAATATAAGCATTGGCAGTTGCAAGCCAAGGTCTGCCTAAAATCAATGGATGTCCATCAAGTCGGTTTTTGGGGTTTATTATCAGAAAATCGGCCGAATACTCCCAGGAGTCAACGGATACCATGAAATCATGTACTGTGCCTTCTGGCCTAACCACAGATTTGTCAGCCAGTTCTAGTAAAGTGGAGGTTGGTTCTACTGATGTAATGTCTAGTTTTTGGCACATGGTGGTTGCTAAGATATTAATTGCAGCTCCTAGATCAACTATGGCATTTGAGAAGGTTTGTCCATTGATTTCTACGGTTACTATTGGATTTCCTAGGTCTTCGTATTTAACAAGTGTTTCTTTTCCTGATAATAAGACGGATATAATACCAACTACTTGGACTTTTGGGTTATTTGTTATTTTCCTCCTTGGCTTCTTTACAAATATCTCTTTGATAGTATTTGCATATATTGGTATGTCTTGAATGGCTTAGAGGAGTGGGATTTTTATGTACAGATTTTTTAGTTCTCCCAGAATGTCAAAATCAGGATATTGTATAGGTCGAGGTATTATTAATCATTTTGGGAATGGGGGAGAGGATGTGGTTGCTTGATTATGAATTTGTTGTCTGGTCACATTGTTATGAAACCAGCTCAAGAAAAGATAGAAAAGATAGATCAACGCCTTAGAATTCAGCCTCTTCGAGGGGGCAACCTCCTTTACATTACATAAATGAACAATTCTTGGATGATTCAAATGACAAAACCTCCTTTCTATATATAGAAGTCTAAGGAGTCACAATATAATGTAGGCGACCTAAAAATACTAATATAAAGCCATAAAAATAAAATTAGAGGGATTCTATGGGGCACAGTAATAACAATATGGGGACAATAAGGGCACAACAATATTAATAAGGGGTACAACTATAATAGTAATGGGGTAATCACTAGTATTATTAGGACCCAACATGCCCCTCTCCTTCAAAAAAGTGTTGTCCTCAACGCTTGAGTAGTTCTGGATACTTCTGTATAAAATTCTCATCCTCCCATGTTGAATCTTCAGCAGATAAGTTCTTCCACTTGATAAGATACTCTGAAATTGATCGATTTCGTAGATGTCGAGTTCTTGTTTCTGTGACTACTTCTGGTTCCAATATAATTTTTCCTTCCTCGTTAAGTTCTGGCAATATTGTTTGAACTGGGAGTTTGTCGTCTATAAGCTTCTTTAAACATGAAACATGGAAAACTGGGTGCAATCGAGAAGCTACATGAATCTCTAATTTGTATGCCATAGTACCAATCTTTTGCAACACCTTGTACGGACCATAATACTTTGGTGATAATTTATTATCCTTCTTAGCTTGCTTGAGGGACATTTGCTTATATGGTTGTAGCCTTAGGAATACCCAATCATCTACATCAAAACTTCTTTCACTGTGATGTTGATCTGCCTGTTGTTTCATTCTATTCTGTGCCAACATGAGGTTATCCTTT
>APFE031220774.1:0-11915 GCA_000404065.3 Pinus taeda | reverse complement strand
CTAGCCACAACCTTTTTAACCCATTTTCAGTTACCTATCAGGTACGAAACAGGAACTGAGCTGCTTACCAATTTCAAACAAACGACAGCCACTCATATATCCGATCATATTCATGAGTGGTGACATCATCGTAGAATGGTAAAAACATATGTTCCTGATCAGCTATTTGCTGAATGGTTTATTAAGTCACTGTTACCCGCTATTACAGAAGATGTGGCAAAGGGCGGAGTCGTCACCAAAAATCAAGCTATTGCCCGTGCACAATATCTAGACTTGATCTATACTCAGTCTGGCACGCTCTACGATAAAATCCCTGATGCTTCTAGACCATAATTCTCCGTTCCTCCACCTCCTAAATCAAACAAAGACTCTCATGCCGGCGATGGTGTGATAGGTACGACAAGCACTAAAACCGCAAAGGCCACATCGAAAATGGCCCGCACGGTTTCGAATCAAGATGCAAATGACGAATTTCTAGCCTCGGAAGTAAATGCCGTGTCGGTAGACAAAGTCAAAGAAACCAAGCAACCAGGAGGCAAGAAGAAAAAACAAGGGAAGAAGAAAAACCAGGGAGACTCATCTCCTAGGAAATCTTCTGCGAACCCTTCTGGGAATGCGAAACCCAAATATCCATGCAGTATATGTGACGAGGATCACTGGATCAAGGAGTTTCCATATAAAGAAGAACTTAGAAAATTCTTCAAAAGTTCAAAAACCTCGGCTGTACTGAAGGATTCGTTTCCAAACCTAGGAACGAACCTGGTTGCTAGCGAAAATGCTTCCCTGTCCCAAGTGCTAATGTTTTCAACCTCGAAGCAACTGAATGATACTCTAATAGTGACAAGGAGTAAGGATTACGGGAATCCAAAGATGTTGAACAACAAGGATAAAGATCAACCTAGTAGTTCAACAATGACTTCAACAGAAGTCGTGCCACCCATCATTCCTGGATTAACAATAAAACCGCCAAAAGGAGTAGTACACAAATCGGCGTTTAATGCTCGTGCCCAAGCAACACAACACTATAATATAGTGGAGGATTTAGCTCAATCACCATCCGCGATGTTGACTCCTGAAGTATTGCAAAATTGCCCCTCCCAAAAGCAGGCTTTATTATCAGCAATAGGTGGGATTGACCCAACAGATTCCAATATTGTATCTTTTAATCATAAAGGATACAACCCTCAGTTACCAGCTCAACTAGCTTTCCTCATTCAAGTGAAAGCCCTCAATAAAACTGTTCATAGAACAATTATTGATGAGGGGGCATCCACATGTATCATGTCGATGAGTTGCTGGAAAAATCTAGGGTCTCCAACCTTGTCGCGATCATCAACGACATTAAAAGCATTTGATGGATGCACATACACCTTGTATGGAATATTAAGTAACTTGCAAGTCAAACTAGGGGGCAAAACAATAGAGATTGATGTTGAAGTCATTGACGAAAACCTTGATTACAACATCCTACTGGGAAGGCCCTGGATATATGCCATGGTCGTTGTTGTGTCGATCTATTTCAGGAAGATTGTATTTCCCTTCCAAGGAGGAATTACAATCGTCGACCAACAAAGATTCCTCCCCAATAGTTCACAAGTTACGGGAAGCATTCCAATGATCCACAGAAGCTCTCACTCGCTTCAAACTGTCGGAGTTGGCCTCCTAAAAGAACCTGCCTTGATGGGTATTTTTTCCCTACCGCCTCCAAACAATATGGCGGAAGTGGCCACAGTGGAAACCTGCAATATGATATCTTCCATAAGATTCAAAAGATTCCTGAACATTTTTTCAGCATGGATCGTCGCCCTAATAGAAATATTGTAGCAATAAATTTTCTTGGCTTGGGGCGCAAACCAACGCTTAACGAGTGTTTGGATAGATAGGTCTAAGGAATATGGCACCTCTTCAGATCCTTGGTCGCATGTGGATTCTACAGACAAAGGAATCATTCAGCTAATGATGATAGAAGAGGCACCAAGGGAAGATCACCACCATCATTCCCATCTTCTGAATTACCAAGAAGATTATTCCAGTGACCCTAATCATCCTTCAAATACTTTAAATATGGTGGATTATGAGGATAGTTCTTTTACTGTGTCAACCTCATTAAAAAATGATATGACTCCCTTTCCAAATCGAGTCTTTGATTACGATCTTTCAAAGATCTCGAAGGTAAACATTCATTCCAACCACTGAGTTGAATGAAATGAAGCTTGGGGGGCATGCACCTCGATTTGCGTTATTATGCTGGGGGCATGCAAACTCCACGAGCAGTTTTAGCACATAGTTCAAGCTCGTTAAAAAATAAACATAAGTCATGAGCAAGTGTTCCCCCAGTGTTTAATCTCATTAAAAAATGAACCGGTAAATAACCATTGTGAATGCCTTATCACCAACTTTTGAGCCTTGGTCATGTTCGCGCCATCACTTCCACTCTGGTTTTAGCCGATTTTTCACCCCCATATGATTGTTTACCCCTTCGAGGAACATCTGCGAAGAGTGATTCTGCTAGCCATCCTTGTAACATTGCCGTGATTGGAAAATTCCAAATCTTACCTGGAATCATCTGCTACCCGAAACCATCACTCGTTCCTCGAAAACGAGTCTTCTTTAAGCTCTTTTCACCTGACTCATAAAATATGAAAAGATTGTCGAGCGATTGGCCTCTCCGTCTCGTTAAAGGCGTCGGAAGTGCTATCCCTCCTCTAGATTTTAACCTTTTTGGACCTGAGGGATTATTACACAAAAATATCGAGCGCTTGTCTTGTTCGGCTCGTTAAAATTATCGAAAGTTCATCCCTTTTGTATTATTTTACGCTTTTTCGGACTTAAGGGATTATGCAACAAAAAAGAACCTTCGGAGTCTTCTTTCCGTTTCTTTCAGACTCTCTAAAATTGAAAGAGACCGAGTTGTCTTTGTCGTTAAACTCGTTAAAACTAATAGCGACGAACTCATCCAACAGGACGAGAACGAGTTTCACTGTCGCTAGGCTCGCTAAAATATAGCGACAGGTTCGCCCAAAGGGCGAATTATAGAACAAGCATATGTTATCCTCCTCAATATTGACAAAAATAAATAGGTATTGGTCAGCAATGACTGGGGAAAATTGGGAAGAAAACAAGAAGAAACTTTATTGGTAGAAAGTCGCTCTTGAACATGACACTTTCCTTCTGCATCCATGCCGGGTTGGGTTGTTCCGTTCACTGGTCATCACCATTGGTCTGTCACACCATCCATATTTGGGGTTAACGCTACCAATCCATCGTCAGTGTCGTTGATATGTTCAAGAGAAGTCATTCTGACAATTCACCTGTGTCTCACCCACTGCAATACATTCACGCTTCATTCCTTCATGACCACTTGCTTCGTTCTGTGTCGTTGATGTGGGATTCATTAAGGCCCTCCTGCGACAGGTCACTTCTTGTCGACATCAGCTCATTATCCAAGAAGTTGACTTAGGAACAACCCTTTCATTATTTTGAAGCTTGCATGCATCAATGGCAATTTTCTCACTTTCAGAAACAACTTTACATCAATGGCCTCCGACCGAGAGATTTTGCGTGGTGTTCGACGCCAAGTCCTTTTTCACACCACGTGAATTGTACTATAGTACCTTGAGGGTCATTGTCATTATTGGTGATTCCTCTCGCACCTGTTAACAGCTTTCATCATTGGCTGGTAATCAAGCGATGTCTTTCCATGTTCGACTCCAGAACAATTTTCACATGGATCAACTTGTACTCCTAGTGAAGATTGATCGAGTTTTGAAGACCCAGAATCTAGTTTCATCCATCCGGGCTGCGATATATTCAGGAATATAAAGACATCAAGTGTACATCATTGTCGAGTAGATGATCATCCAAATCAAAGGATGATGTGTCCATATCATCAGTCTGTCACATAGACTATTGTCTATCCTATGTACATGAAAATGAATTTATAAAGCTAAGCATGGGAATGCCCGCCTCAACTAGATCATGAAAAAAATGTTGTCAAATAATGTATTGTATTGTATCTTATTACAGGTCACCTCCCAGCTCAGAAAAACTTCAGATCCTCATAGTAAAGCATTTCACCTGACATAAAAAACGATTAACAACCTCATGCTTTAGGGGGCAACTGTTATAGACATTTTTGGGCACTTCAAACCCAATCATAAATGTCCATAAACTGAGGGCTCTTAAGTCCCTAAAAGGGTTGATTCACTGCCTAAAGGAACAAGGTCAACTGATTACATCATCTCCTAGAAGTTCTCCAATGAAAACTACTCATAAATGGTCAAAACTGGACCATACTGAAAGCTGCATGCAGAGGGTGCGATGCATATCACCTTCCCAATGTATAGGGTGTGATGCATACTTTTCTGCTCCTCTGTAGGGTGTGATGGTCAGGAATGGACAAATGGCAGGGACCAAAATGCGAGGTGGAAGATCATGGAATCTTCCAGAAGCTTCCCCTCTGACACTTGCCACTCCATTTTTGACCAGTGATGAGTAAGAGATCTTCATTCTCCAAGTGGAAGCAGGAACTATCAGAGAGAAGACACTAATAAAGATCCCAAAAGATGACTCACCTCTCTGTAATCATCTATATATGGATCCCTCATCACAGAGATCCAAAGGCTGGAATTTTGTAACTTATGGAAAAGTGTTGTTGGTATTCTGGTGTACATTCACAGTGTTGGGTGATTTTGCTTTGCTTGAGGTGAAAGAAGGGCTTCTTAGCTGGAGGATGATGCTAGGTCAGAGCTGCTCATGGTTGTAATCCTCTTGCTACTTTTATCTGAATAAAGCTATTCTTGTTTCCTTCCATATCATGGTGTACTTATTTATATATGCTTGTATATGGTTAATGTACATCTGATCCTGCATTATTTGTGAATTTAGATCCTTGTTTATTGCATAGTAGTATGTTGCCGTGATTCTGCAGGTCCTTTTGAAGTTGAGCAGATAAAGAGCGAGCAGCAAAACTCTATCAAGAAGGAGAGGGAATCGAGCGCAAGACTCAGGTTGACCCTCTTGGTTCTCCTCTCATCTATTTTCATAAAAGGAATCAATAGTAGACTTTGATTGTTTGTTTCTAAGATAGCCACCCATCTTAGTGGGAATAGCAGCATCCGTGTGGACACTATTCCCGTATAACAGAAGGATTTTACTGTGTTACAACATTTTTCTGTATTAAACAGAAAACAGTCATTGCCAGTGTTTAAAGGGATTACAAAGGCCCAAAGACCCATTCCTTTACAGAAACAGAGGCTGGATAACATAAAGCGACCTTTTAGAGGATTTCAAGGGGATGATGCACTGATCTTGACAGATGGCCAGAAAGGGAAAAAGGGGCCACAACACGATGCAATCCAGAACAGAAGTGATCATGGAGCATCTCTCGCATGAGCAAGCTCCCTACCAGTATAGCAAACTACCAGAATGCAGTTACTATGCTATTAGAAGAAGAAACCTCCAAGCCCATGCATGCCTAGTCAGGGCATCAAGTTGTTGTAAAGACAGGGAGGATAGATTAAGACACTCCGACCCTTTGAGAGCTCAGGAGCATTGTAAAAGGCCTATAAATGGCTGAAAGTTAGAAGTAATAGAGGTTCAACTTTTGGAGACTGTGGAGACTCTACTCCTCTAGCTTCTCATCTTCATTCCAACAATATAAGCTTCTTTTACTGTTACATGTTCAATTCCCATTTTCTCTTCTGTTCTATGCTTTCACTTGAATAGGTTATTCATGTTTCTTCTATGTCTAATGCCAGATAACTGTCATCTTATCTCTGCATTGATACAGTAGATTTGCAAGCTTCATTTGCTTTCTGTAGCTAGCCATTCATATGTGTTTATGTATGCATCTGTTGGTACAGTTAGTATTCTCCATTTATCCATTGAATCTATAAACTATTGAGCATTAATGGTCTAAAGCCTTATATTTTTGAGGGTGTTCATGCATGTCTTGAGTGAGAATAGAGCTGAAATGATGATTTGACTTGATCCAAACCATGATCCATTCCAATAGTTCCGAGAACAATATTGAAGATTATATGCTACCAAGCATCTCCGAGCTACAACCTAGGAGAGTTTCCTGGAGTGATAACACTAACTCCAACTATCATGGGGTTGAAATTAAGAAAAGAAGGTTGTAACAAAAAGGGACATTGTAACAACAATGTCAATCCAACATTATACAAAGTATATTTGGTTGCTTGATGTACTTAACATCAAGTAGGCATTATATAATGTATGTAGTGTGCTTGGTGTCAAGATTTAAGAGGACACCAAAGGAGACACATTGGCAAGCAGCCAAAAGACTACTAAGGTATGCCAAAGGGATGAAGGAATATGGTATGTTATACACTGTAGAAAATGATTTCAAGTTGGTTGGTTATACAGATAGTGATTGGGCATTAGGTGTTGACGATAGAAAGAGCATGTCAAGATATGTATTTCACATGGGTTCAGGAGTCATTTCATGAACTTCCAAGAATTAGTCAATAGTGACATTATTGATAACAGAAGTTGAATATGTCGTTGCAACAAGAACAACATGTCAAGTAGTTTTGATAAGAAGAATGTTGAAGGATTTATGGCAAGAACAATAAGGAACCACAACAATTTACAGTGGCAACAATTCTACAATTGCATTGTCCAATTATTTTGTTTTCCATAAAAGGAGCAAACACATTGACACTATCATTTCATTAGAGAGTTGATTAACAATGGAGAAATTATTTTAGAACATTGCAAGTCACATGAGCAGTTAGTAGACATATTCACAAAGCCATTGGAACGAGTTAATTTTTCCATCTAATAGATTGTTTGGAAAATTACTCCCAACCACCACATTAAATGACTCACAAAAACCAATCTAAGAAATTACACAAAAAAATAAAGCAAGCCGTGTTTTATAGTAGGAACAGATTGTGTGTATCAACTGAAGGAATGTCAAGTTAATTTTTTATAGCCTCAAGGATGTAAAGTTGGTAACTATTAAACCCAGGTTGTCACTGTGTTGTAAATGAAACAACAGAGAACTAATTTAAGTGATTTTCCACCCATAACTTGCTTTTATTTTTTGTCTTGTCATGAAAAAGTTAAATTGACCACACAAGTCATACGAAGTTCCCATATTTTTGGATTAAAATAATAGGATGAGTCTTTGATTTTTTTGTATTGAAGAGACAATTCAAGAAGGTATGTAGATAAGATGGAAAAATTACAGTGAGCAGTTTTACAGGTTGATACAGTCTATTAAAACACATAACAGAGGTTGATACAGTCTATTAAAACACATAACAAAGAGTAGTTACAATGTTTATAAACTTTTTATTTTCATAGCAATGAATGATTTGAAGTCTGATTTTTAGTTTTGTAATATTTATTGCCTCATATAAATCTTAATACAAAGTATTTTGTTTGCACTCTCAATTAGAGAGTCATATTTCTAGTGTTACTATGCATTTTCTGTTTTACTCTGTTTTACAACATGTTATTACTTTGTTTTACTCTAAGTTGTTTTGTTGTCTTGTTACTATGTGTTATTTCTATGCATAGATTTTTGGGTTTTTACCCTCTTCCTTATAAAAAACATTGCGTTGTTTTCTATCAATTCGACCATTAACAATCTTATGCTCTTTTCAAAGTTTCATTATATCGAGGTTTAATATTTGAATGGGTAATTAAATAAAGAGTGAATATTTAACCCATGTTTTTCTTAGCTGCCCAAAGCATTAAAGTGGGTCACTGATGCATATTTCGAAACCAATCCACACAATCAATCAGATTTGAAGAAGACAATAGTCAGTCTGTAACGCCCTCCTCCCACATCTACCCAAGTAACTGGCCAACTAGGGTAAACATGTGATGTGAAATTACCACGATATGATTCATCCTCCTAAGTGACCTTAAGGAAGTAGAATTGATGGAAACACACCATACCAGACCTTCTGCACCTGCTACAGGACTCCAAAATGCATCCTAGTCATTCCCATGACTAGCCCTAGGTCCCACTAAACTTATAGACATATGAACCTCTAGACGCTCACTTAATATGGGAAAGAGTGCGTCTAAGGACCTTTGGATGCATGCGCAACATGAGTGTTCCAATGTCCGGGACTTTTTTCCCAGTATTGTGCTAACACCCCCAGGATTTGAGCCACTTTTTCAGGATCAGATCCTAGGTCACTAACCATAATCAATGACACTTTCAGAATCCATGATCTACATAATAACAAATCTTAACAAACAAAAACCAACTTCAAGACTAGGTCTGACCATCCCCAACTGAGACCCCAATTTTTTCAAACACTTGGCATCAATGCAATCTACAGAAAATGAATATAAGACAAAGCATAAATGACTAATAACTCATATGGGACTTGACAAGAAGGATCACCACCCTCTTCCTTTAACTTTTTTGACATCAATTAGGTCTTTCATCCATTATCCTTTCAGTTACAAATAAATACATGAAATAACCATCACAATAACCAGTCACATAACCATTCTTATAACTAACATTAAACCATGAAAATAATAATGAGATAACAACCACTAAAGCCATATATTAGAAAGTACAAAGCAAGATAACTTAGATTGTATTAATCATAGGAAAATCTGACGAAGTTTGGGACTTCCACGTGTCACCCGACTATAGACATGGCTTAACCAAATCTTTCTTTTAGCAAGTCACCCATGTGCCATATTCCAAGCATGAATGTGGCAACTCATGGATAAACCAATCAAAAAAAACCAAGGGAATCCATAGGATAAACCACTTCCACCCTCACCAAACCATGATCTCACCAAAACTGACACTGAGATCACAAAACCAAACCGAGCTAGGAATGCCTCCGAACTCCATCACTATCCTTGAAGAATTTTCCATCTCATTGTCTCTCAAGATTTATTGCAATCCATACCAAATCACTAGGCCCTAAACTAAGACACCAATCTCCCAGGCTTTACCGCAATCCACACCGGATCACTAAGCCCTAAATTGAGACTCCACCCTTAGGATTTACTGTGTATCTCACTCAAATTGGTTAAGGAATTCCTAGGGCTTTGGGATTTTTGAGACCACCTCCACCCCGAATTTTGGCCTTTTGGATTTTTGAGACCACCTCCACCCCAGATTCTGGCCTTTTGGATTTTTGAGACCACCTCCACCCCAGATTCTGAAACCATCTAGCAATTCCAAAGCTCAAAACGAAGAAAATAATTGCATCACACCAAGGCTATCTGAAAAAAGGAAAGTCTAGGCTGAAAATCATTGTTATAACCCGACAAAACCATGCCACTGACAACACGAGAACCATACACCAACATGCAAAGCCATGCATGTCAAAATCAGCTAGGAAATCACACATGACATATGTTACCTACAAGTATTCCTGCTGAAGTTGCTTGATCCTACTCTTCCTTTATTTCTTTCCTTTCCTTTGCTTGATTTTTCCTTCCTTGCTCCAATGCAAGAGTGCTCCAAGAAAACTCTAAGTGTCCAAGAGTGAGGGAGAGAGAGAGAGATACAATAATGTGAGAGCAACAAAATTGAACTGACAAAAGGTTACAAACTGATCGTTAGAAGCCTTTTATCAACTAGGCCTCTATTTACTTCATTTTCCATTATTTTCCTTCATTTTCCTCCTAAAATGAAACTTGTGACCTTTCACCTTCCTTTTCTCCTATTTCCTTTATTTTCATAAATAAATGTGCCAAAAATGTCTTTCTTCCTTTGCCTTTGCCAATTTTCCTTAGCCATAAACACATCTAGTGACGCTCACTAGCATATCCTTTCTCAACATTCAGCTTGGAATAAGTGTCCCTTAACCATGGTCTTATTTTGCCTTTGTTAACTTTTATTACATGAAATTTTAAACAAGGGTTGTTCCACAACCAATACCAAACCCTTTTGAACAATGACGTAAGTTTTTCTAATACCATTAATATTTGGACTTCAATGATTTCACTTGTTCAAGGCTCTCATGGAATAGAATACAAGGAATGGAAAAACCAAAATAACTTCTTATGGCTTGTGAATTACTGATTTTCAATATTCTTTCAATTGATTCTATTTAAGTTTGAGGGAAAAGTTTAGATTCTCCGAATAGTATAATAATATTTATTTCAAGCCTTTCCATGGTGATTGATTTCATTAATCACTGTGATTTATAAAAATGAAATGAATGACTTGGTAGCGGGCTAATCTAGGAACTGGAAGGATCAAAACCAGTAAAACACAAATTATTTATTTATTGTTGTGGGTATAACCAAATGAGTAATGTCAATTCACATAAAATAAATTGGTTTTAAATTAAACATCCATGCTAAAAAAATAACTCCCCATCCAGAAAATAGGTCAAACCATGACATAGGCTTCAGGTTTATGGTGAAAACTTCAAAATTATAGCTAAAACTTGAAAGCAACTTCCTAAACCCATCCTGAACTGAGCGAGATGTAAATGATCTAATGGAGGTTACTCAATGAATTAAATTAATATGACCCAACCGATTACACTTATCCCAACATTTAAGGAAAACAATAAATCCTATGCTATAAGGTATTGAATACATTCTAAGAGACAATATTTAAGGCAATCTTAGAGCTTGACGGGACAACCCTGGTCGTTCTCCCGGATGTCAGATACCCTGACAACTGCAGGCATGCATACATGTGCATACATAAGATTCCTACAATGCAAGGACCATAGGAATTTCATGCCAACTCTGCCATGATCGCCACCGCCACCACCACTCTAAAAGAACAGTGGCATATATGATACAAGATATATAACATACACATTTAATTGGCATATTCGTTTGAATTTTAATTATGAGTTTGAATTTGAAAGCTAGCTCTCAAAATTTTAATTTCTATAATTGTGACCACCTGGAGGGTGCAGCGAAAGGTGGTCTGGTGGTGTCAATGGCGATCATGGCGGAGGCGATGGTCAAGGTGAAGGTGATGCCAAGGTCTCAAATCCTCAGTGTAGTGGTAGCACTGCTTTTGAGATGCTGAGGACTACTCAAGCATTGCGCTCACTGCAACAGTGGTATGAAGCCACTGAGGCGTAGCAAGATATACAACAACTATTCTACTAAGGGGGAGAGCAACTTCTTCTATGATGGTAATTACAAGCCCTACGTGTGGATACACAATTCCTCTCATGCTGCTAAATATTTCATCTTACCCACAGCATCCAAACAACAATACATTAGTCTTGATGACCTTCGTGAATTCCTGGAGATGAAGTTTTATATGGATGGAGGGAATGGTAGTTTCTCTGTACTCAAGATGCCCAAAAGCCGCTGAGGTTTTCTTTAAGTTTAACTATTGAGGTCAGAATATGTATCTACATACGTAGTGCAATATATTTTCGATGAAGTTTTTCTTTGTTTAAATTTGTTGGTTTTGTTTCTTCTCAGCAACTTTGCGTAGCTACTTGCTCCAGAGTTCACGCATTTTCATTTATTATATCTTTTGTCTTATGTGTTTGCAGGTTTACATTACAGGTAATGGCACATACAACATACTACTAGTTATTTTATTGTGAATACCATTTGTTTTCTACTCTGCGAGAGAGGTTTACAATGGCATAGTCTCGGTTATGCTAGATAAGTTTACACTATCTTGGTTTCAGAGGAAAAAATTAATCATTACTTTGGAAAAACTGTTGAGCATACTGGAGCTTTCTATATATTTTTTCAGACATAAGGGAGAGAAAATACTGAGAGCCAGAAACAACTGCTATGTAGATCTTTGAAGGAAACTCTGGTGAAATGAGAAATTGTTTTGCTTTTTTTTAAATGATGCCTGCTAAAACTTTTACAAGTTCATGGGTTCATAAGATGTCTAAGTTGGACCATTTGTAATTTTGCAAATGATTTTTAAAGTTTGAGTACTCGTCTTTTAATATATT
>APFE031220773.1:107223-143997 GCA_000404065.3 Pinus taeda | reverse complement strand
ATTTAAATTACATTAATTAAAAAAATAAACAAAAAAAAAATCACAACTAATTTATGTTCCTAATATTTGATTCGGGTTTATATTGATTTGAGAAAGCTTTAAGGTTGACTGTTTTAGTTGTCAAACTTAGTTGAAAGAATATAACAATTTTTTTTAAATCACAATTAATTAATGCTTCCTAATATTTGAGCCGGGTTTATATTGAGTTGAGAAAACTTTTAAGGTTGATTGTTTTAGTTGTTAAACTGAGTTGAAAGAATAGAACCAAGTTTGATTGCGACAAAATATAAAGAAATATTGAGAAGAAATTGGAACTGTGTGGATAATGGGTAACTTAATTAGCTAGTCAGTCTAAGTGCTGTAATCACTTAGTGTAGTTTGATATAAGATAGATATCTTTTATATAAAAAATTTAAATTTTTAATGTTTTAATTAATATTTAATTTAAAAAACTAAAAATTGAATTTAAAATTATAAATTATTTTGAAGAAAGTTGAATGAATTATAAATTAGAAATCTGTGATTTTGAAGTAGATGAGAAGATTAAAAAAAGGCAATTTAAAAATTGTTTAAAAAAAAAAAAATTAGTGTATTATAATATAAAAAAATTATTAATATAGTCATTTTAAACTCACAAAAATAAAATTATAATCTTATTTAAAATATTATTATTATTAATTATAAAAAATTAATATATTAAAAAACATGTAATAAATTCTTAACTTTAGAGATTCTAAATTCCTAAATAAGTTTTGGTTACAATAGTAAGGTTTATCAATACTATAGCTCCAAAAACCCATAACATATTTATGATATTTTTGTAATTAATCTAATAAAAAATATAATTATACTTATCAACATAATTATTAAGAAATAAAAAAGGAAAACTTATATTATTAAGTAGATTTAAATTAGAAAATGTAGTGTGTGTGTTACATAGCTGAAAATTAATAAAATTATTAAAAAATTAAAGGACGTAAAAGGTTTTCAATTATGTGAGAAGTTTGAATACATAATTGTTAAAAAAACAATTAAATTCAAAAGGAAATCATAGTTTGAATTTAAGAAGATAAAAAAATAGAACAAAATGAAATTTGAGAATACCAAGTTGAAATAATACTATGATGATTTTGTGTAATTAAAGAAATTTTAGAAGCATAAGAAAAAAATGTGAATTTGCAACTAAATGAATTAGAATGTTTTAAAACTTGTTTATTATTGAATTACCATATATATGGTAAGTAAATAGACTGAAATATATAAGAATAGATTATTATGATTTGGACATAAAAATGATACAAATTGAAGAATATGTTGATATTGTTATCATATTATCTAGCACTTTAGTGCAACGTCTTCACAAGGTGCTAAGACTTAGTGGAACGTCAAAGTGTTATCACTCTAACCTTAGTAACACTTTCTGTCATTTTAATGAAGGATAAATCCAACACAAAGGAAGTTTCCCTAGTAATTCTTAGGAGCCCTAAAACACAATCAAATATAGAGTTATCTATTTTAGTGAAGGATAAATCCAACACAGAGGAAGTTTCCCTACTCATACTTAACCCATAAAAACAAAATCAAATATAAAGTTATCTATAATCACACGTATTCATCCATAAGACCACACACTAGAGTGAGGCCACTTATTCAAGAAATATTTCAACCTTCAGAACCCTAGCATTGAGAATCCATGAACAATGTTTTCAAAGGAGTCACTATGACTAGCCATCCATAGCCATTTTTAGAGAAAATGTAAGAATATTTAGCAAGCAGTGATGTTTGTCCACTAGTAATGGGTTACTAATAAGAATTATTTTTCTTATTTATATGAGATATCTAATACCCTTCTCATTATAATAAACTATTTTCCTATCTTTTATCCTAGGAAAATATAAAAATATATTTATCTCTTTACAAATCCACTATATAAGGAAAAAATAAGCTGAGGATGCTTGGGGTGAAGGGGTCAAAATACTATAAATATAGTCTCCAAATCAAGTAAACTCTCCGATGTTTCAAGCCATCCTCCTCAATATGTGGAATGGCCTCCTCCAAAAGTGGCTTGCGAGTGGTAAAAATTAATGATAATGCTCTTAAAGTCATTAGAGAAGTTTTGAGGCTAAAATTGGCTTCAAAACAAAAATGTACGACCAAAATCAACTTTATAAGAACCAATAGGATTCAAGATGATGACATCAACCATTGCGAATAATTGGTCCTTTTTTGAGTAAAAAAGTAGAAGGATTAAAAAATTTAAAAACTATATATTAGTAAAAACTATAAAAAAACTCCAAGATAAGATCCCAATTTTCACATTAAAAAATAAAAATGTACAACCAAAATCAACTTTATAAGAACCATTAGGAGTCAAGATGATGATGTCAACCAAGAATAATTGGTTGTTTTTGGAGTAAAAAAGTAAAAGATTAAAAAATAAAAAACTACATATTAGTAAAATTATAAAAAAAACTCCAAGATAAGATCACAATTTTGACATTAAAAATATAAAAATGTACAACCAAAATCAACTTTATAATAACCAATAGGATTCAAGATGATGATGATGATGATGTCAACCATAGGGGATAATTAGTCATTTTTGGAGTAAAAAGGTAAAAGGATTGAAAACAAAAACAAAAAAACTACATATACATTTCTAATATGTTATATTAGTAAAAATTATAAAAAAAAACTTCAAAATAAGATCTACACACTAAAAATATATTTAACTTGATACATGATCTTTTAGAATGAGATATTCATTCAACTTTTACTCGAGGATAAAACTAAATCTTACGTAATTCCATAATCTAGAAAAAATGATGGAGTTGTTAAGACAAATCATAATGCAAGAAGATCAAACACTAAACAAAACATAAGGAAAACACCATTTAGATGACAAAGATATGCAAAGATGTATGAGAAGGTGGAGATAAGGAAACCATAAGGGATTCCTTGGTAAGATAAAAATGACAAATAAGGAGAGGTCTTAGTCAATACATAACTTTTTTTTAGATGAATTGGAAATCCAAATTGACATGTTTGACTTTGTACAAGAAAGAAGTGAGGAGACTTTGAAAATTTTCAAGTTTCCTATTTCCATGGGATGAGTAACATTAAATATTTACAAGATGTCATCCTTACACCTACCTAAAAGATATGGTTGTAAAGACGATCAACAAGGAAAGAAAACCAAACAATACACTAAACAAAAGGAAAGCACCATGTGGAATGAGAGGAGGAAGGCAAAGGTCAAAATGAAGTCATATGCAATGAAACCACATGGAAGCACTTAGTAGAAAGATAACAAAAATGACAAATAGAATTCATCAACGGTTAACTTTTTACAGATGATTCGCATGCCCAATTTGGCAAGCTTATCCATGCACAAGGAAGAAGTGAGAGGCCCTTAATGGATTTTGGGTTTCATAGTTCCATGAGATGAGATCCATGGAAATGTTTGCAAGCCACCATACTTAGACGCACCAAAAAGATGTAGTTTCCAAGACAAACCATAAGGAAATAAGACCAAAGACTAAACCAAACACAATGTAAACACCATGAAAAATAAAAATATGAATATGGCGGTGAAAAAAGTGGTAGAGACAATGAAACCATAAGGGATTGCTTGGTAAAAAAATGAGAAATAAGAAGAGGATTTGTCACCACTAAATTGGTGAGCCTAAATATGCCTAAGGAATAAGTGAGGATACCTTGAATGAATTTGGAGTTTCCCACATCCATGAGATGAGTGACATAGAATATTTGTAAGCTACCATCCTTACACCTACCAAAAATATGGGGGTTTTAAGAGAAGCCAAAAAGAAAGAAAACCAAATTGGAAACGACACACAAGGAAAACACAATGTAAAATAGGAAAAGGAAGATGAACATGAATAATGGAACCACAAAGGATCACTTGGAAAAAAGACAACAAAATTGACAAACAAAGAGAGGCCTTCGTCACCACTTAAAATCTATGAGAAAACCTACAAACAAAATTGTTTGCAAACATAAAGAACTATTAATTCAAGAAACTAGAACTTGTGTATCTTAGAATTCATGTGGCCAATATGGACTTAAGATTGATCTGAAAACAGTTTCATCCATTATTAACTAGCTACCACCAAAAAAACATTGACAATAATGATTTACAAAGTTTCTATAAAATGATAAACTATCAAATAAAGGTGCAAATTAAAATTGAATGAACAATATAAAAGTAAAAGTGCAAAGGACAATGAAATAAATCATCAAACATCACTTACATAAAATATAATATTAGATCAACATAATTAATATAGTTTAAAAATTAAATAAATTTAATTAATATAAGATGTAATATTGAATAATGTAATTAATATAAAAGCATAAATTTAAATAAATAAAAATAAACAACCTAAAAAAGATGCAATGACAATGAGATGAATGATGTTTGAGTCCAAGATTTTATAATTTATTTAAAAAAATATTTCTGATTAATTATAACTAATAATTTTATAAATATGTTAGAAAACCTGCACAGATGAATCTAGCTAGTAAAGGTTGAACAGACAGCTTTGGAGAGAAAAAACAATAAAAGAATCAAAAGAACAAAAAAGAATGATTGATTCAGAAAATAGGTTACAATGCTCATGATATAGCATCACTGGGTGAAGATCCCAAGGTAATGTGCCATAGTGGTGATCAATGAGAGGACTCAACACCTATAGCAAGTTCCAGAGAGAACTAGCTAGTTGCGGAGTGAAAGGTGGAGCAAATAAGGGAGTAAATCATGTAGAAAGGATCTTGCATGTAGTGCCATGCTTTAACTAACTATCTGCATGTGCTAGTAATGAAGGTCCTAGGTGTGTAGTACTTCCAACAACCCCCCTGAACACCACTATGGGGAAAAATAGAAAATGGGTCGTGGCAACTAAGGCCAAAGGTCACCCAAAATATAGTGCAACTTGTACTAAAATTAAGGAAAGAGGGAAACCTCGTGGGAAAAACCCCCCCTCAAAATACGATGTAATCAAAAGAAAAGAGGAAGAAAAGATAGTTTCTAAACAACTGTGTCCTTCACTCCAAGACGATCGCGCAAAGAGTGAAACTTCTTCTCAGTGAATGTCTTGGTGAAGATGTCTGCAGTCTGTTCTGTTGAAGGATAGAATTGCAAATCAATGACCCGATCATGTACTAAGTCTTTGATGTAATGCATATGTATCTCTATGTGCTTCGTCCACTGCTGGTGTGTTGGATCCCTGCATAATTTGAGAGTGCTCTGGTTGTCACACCAGTGGAACCGGATGCCTAACTCAGTGAGGAAGTTCTATAGCCACAGAGCCTGAATGGTGATGTTGACTACTCCTCTGTACTCAGACTCAGCTGAAGAGAGAGAAATAGCAACCTGCTTCTTGCTCGACCAACAGATAGGACCAGACCCTAGACTGAGTGAATATTCGAAGGTGGACTTGCGATCAATGATGTCGCCCACCCAATCAGAATATGTGAAGCCAAGGAGATTCAATGCAGTGCCTGTTGCATAGTGAATCCCAAAAGTGATGGTGCCCTGTACATATCAGAGGATGCGCTTGGCAGCATTCTAGTGTAGCTCATGCGGCTCTTGCATATATGTCGACACTGCCCCTACTGCATATGAGAGATCTGTTCCGGAGTGAGTGAGGTACAGTAAGTTGCCCACTAGTTGTCGGTAGAGAGTACTGTCAACTAATGGAGTGCCACCTCCATCCTCAAGGCGGACCCCAGACAGAAAAGGAGTCAGTGTTGGCTTGCAGTCAGTCCTGTGAAATCTCTCAAGGAGATCCCGTGCATACTTAGCCTAAGATATTTTGATGCCTATGGCATCCTTGCTGATCTCAAGACCAAGAAAGAATTGTAATGGACCCATGTCCGTCATCAAGAACCTACCATGCAAGGCCCTCTTGACTGCAGCAATGGCTGAAGCCGAGCTGCCGGTGATTAGGAGATCATCCACATACAAAACTAAGATAAGAAGAGAATCATGTGTCTTGAGCATGTAAACATTTGGATCAGACTTACATCTTTTGAAGTTTTGTGATAAGAGAAAAAAATCAATTTTCTCATACCAAGCTCTTGGGGCCTGCTTAAGGCTGTAGAGAGACTTCTTCAGTCTACAGACCAAAGATGAATCCTAAATGAAACCATGTGGCTGCTCCATGTAGATCTCCTCAGATAGGTCTCCGTGAAGAAAAGCATTCTTCACATCCATCTAATGTACTTCCCACCGTTGGGCAGCCGCAATCACAAGTGCAAGGCATATGGAATCCATCTTTGCTACTGGAGCAAAGGTCTCATCATAATCAATTCCATGCACTTGTTGGAAGTCTTTGGCTACTAGTCTGGCTTTCTATCTGGTGATTTTCCCATCTGCAACACTCTTGGTCCTGTAGACCCATTTGCATTGGACAAGTTTCCTTCCTAAAGGAAAGGGGACTAGATCCCAGGTCTGGTTCTCGAGGAGGGAGTTATACTCCTCCTCCATGGTAGACTCCCAAGAGGGATGCCCAACAACCTCAGCATAAGACTGCGGATCAGAAGACTAAAACAAATGACAATGCTGAGATGACATTGGTTCAGTGGCAGTGAGGGAAAGAGGAGGCTCAATAAACTTTGAGCTAGTCCTCCGTGGATCAGAATTATCCCCCACAAGACCATTTCTAGCAACTAGGTGGTCTTATGCATATATCTCACTTAAGCTCCTTGTTCTCTGATTTATGACAGGGGAAGTTGATTCACCGTTGGAAGCCCGATCTGGGTTTCGATGTGGATCATCATATGCATGCACTGGATTTGTATCTTAAGACTCTGTCTCTACATCTGCATGCTCTACCTCGGCATCTGCATGCTCTATATCTGCATCTGAGTGTACTGAGTCATCATCTCGGACATGAGGTAGATAAAAGGTGTTTGCATGTGGCAATTGAGGTGCATGCAAGAGAATTTCCTCAAATTTGACACTTCATTCAATGATGAGCTTGTCTGTAGAGGAAATCAGGAGTCGATATCCCTTCACACCATTAGGGTATCCAACAAATATGCACTCAATGCTCTGTGGATCAAGAGCTTTCCTCTTTTCAGAGGGGATCCTGGCCCATGCTCGGGAGCCGAAAACACGGAAGTGGGTGACCTCCGATTTAGTGCCACTCCAATCCTCAAAGGGGGTCTGATCCTTGACAGACATATAAGCAGATTTGTTTTCGATGTAGTTAGCACAATTAAGTTTTTCAGCCCATAGCTTATGAGGTAGTCACTTAGCATGCAACATGCAGGAAGCCATCTCTTTGAGAGATCGGTTCTTTCTCTCAGCAACTCCATTTTGTTGTGGAGTGTGGAACTGTGTGCTACAACTGTATGTTGGACTCAAGGCAAAGGTTCTGAAGAGCTGTGTTAACATATTCCCCCCCATTGTCTGTACGGAGGGCTTTGATCTTTCTCTCTGACTGTGTCTCAACTAGTGCTTTGAGATCTTCAAAGTGTGCAAAAACTTTAGATTTGGCCATGAGAAGATACACCCAAGTATACCGTGAGAAATAATCAATAAATGTAAGCACATACCTTGGTTTGTTGATGGAAGGATGAGGAAAGGGCCCCATGAGATCACTATGGATCAGATCTAGAGGAGAGGATGCTCTATGAGTCTTGCTGGCGTCAAACTTTTCTCTAGGATGTTTGCTAAGGACACATCCTTCACAAACTTCTTTGGAGAAACTGATATTTGGCAAGCCTTCCACCATCTCATGCTTGCTTAGCTGCTTCATATACCTGTAATTTAAGTGACCAAACCTCTCGTGCCAAAGCCTACTACTATCATCAGCATGTGTAAGCAATAAGGAGGATTTAGATTCAATAAATTCAGAAAATGTATACAGTCTAGCTCCATTGTTTACCTCACCGGTTACAATTTTGGAGCTGCTATGTAAGTCATATATGTTCATTGCATCTGGAGTGAATTCCACTCTCTTTCTAGTGCCGGAATGAGTGATCTGATAAACTGAAAGCAACTTTATCGAAAGTTTTGGAACATCAAGCACATCCTCAAAGCTTTCGTGTAAAAGTTCCACTCTACCTTTTCCAGTGACCTCAATAGGTGAGTCATCTCCCATGAGGCTGGGAGGTCCTTTGCATGCATCCAAAGAGGAATAAACTTCCTTTGCAGCAGCCATATGATGTGATGCACCAGAATCTATAATCCATGCATCTGGGAAGAGTTAGTTGCAACTAAAGCATGAAAATTGTTTACCTTTCCCGTGTGGCGGATCCTCAGTTTTCTTTTTAGCACCCTGAAGGATGTGGTCCCAAGGCTATGCTTCTGAAGGATTTCTACCATTTGGTCAATTTGTTTCTTCATGCAGGAGGATTCTGGATGGAATCCTCGGTGACAGTAGGTGCATTTGTCTCCTTTATTCCCTTTTTCATTTTTGGAGCCGGAGGAGTCATTAAAGGGCTTGGTGTACCCTTCCTTCTTTGGATGGGAATGAGCTTTTCCCTTGTCTTTTTGCTGTTGATTTTTCTGATTTGAATCAGATCTGTGATTTTTATTGTGGCTGTCATCATGCACAACAAGTGCATGCACTTTTGGAGGTTTGATTTTCCCCATGCTAATGAGTTTATCTTGCTCAAAAGTGAGGGACTCCATGAACTCTTTGAGAGAAGGCATAGTGTAGGATTTACCTGTTGCGAACCTTACTAAATGAAATGTAGACACAAAGACGAAGTATTCTGGTCCGAGCTTTGACATAATAGAGAGAACTTGGTGACTCTCCTCCTTGGATTTGTCAATTCCTCAACCCTTGAGTTGCAACAATAGATCATTATATTTGGTGAAGGAGTCTTGAATTCTGTCATAGTTCCATGGATCCAATGAGAGAAGCTCCACTTCTAGCAGATGTCCTTTCATCTCATCTTATTTCTCGTAGAGTTCTTCAACCTTTTTCCAAATCTCATTGGGAGTATTGCAAGCAGATAGATGAAACTGCAACTCTGAGGAGATGCACATGCATACTGGATCCATGGGCCTCATCCATGCGGTTGAGGTACTTGGATTTCTCTATGGCTAAAGTGGGTTCCACTTCTGTAGCCATGGTAATCTTGTACAACCCTTTCTGACGAAGGTATTGAGCCATTTGGTCCTTCCATTCATTATAGTTGTACGGTGTTAGGATCGATGCTTTGGGAAACTCCATTTTTTTGTCTATCTTCGATCTCCAAGCTGCAATCCTTGTAAAATAAAGTATTGGTGCACCTTTTATCTAGCAACCTGTGGTCTTTGATACCATGTAAATGTGTTAGAAAACTTACATGGATGAATCTAGCCAGTAAAGGTTGAACACACAACTTTGAAGAGCAAAAACAATAAAAAAATTGAAAAAACAAAAAAGAATGATTGATTCAAAAAATAGGTTACAATGCTCATGATATAGCATTACTGGGTGAAGATCCCAAGGTAATGCGCCATAGTGGTGATCAATGAGAGAACTCAACACCTACAACAAGTTTCGGAGCGAACTAGCCAATTGCGGAGTGAAAGGAGCAAATAAGGGGGTAAATCATGCAGAAAAGATCTTGTATATAGTCTCATGCTCTAACTAAGTGTTTGCATGTGCCAGTAATGAAGGTCCTACGTGTGTAGTACCTCCAACAAATTTTGGGTTGATTTTTTTAATCAATCAAAATTTTAGTTCAATGAGATGAATGATGTTTGAGTCCAAGGTTTTGTAATTTATAATTAATTTAAGAAAATATTTCTGATTAATTATAACTTAATAATTGTGGGTTGATTTTATGAATCAATCAAAATTTTAGTGAATGATAATTAATTATATTAGTTGATTCAAAAATTTTACCCAAAATTACTTATTGCGATTAATTCTGATAATTTTTTGAAAAGAAATGAATGATCATTTGATAATAACAATAAAAGTGAAAAAAATTAAATAAAAAATAAAAATTCATCATACCATGTAATAATTTGAAAAATACATACCAATTATAAAACTATGAAAAAAATATTGCAGGGTGTTAATATGCAAAGAAGACTTGCGTAAATATGTAAAAAAGAATATAAGGATACAAAGTAAAAGTAATTGGACAGGGTGAAAGATGAAGTAATAATTCCTTGTGTTTTTCCTGGTTGGATTCTGTAACAATTTCATAGGTTATGTTTTCCGTCCATTTCAGATTGGATTCTTTGAAAGTTATAAGCAGATGAAGCGTTGTAAAGTAGATAAGTTGATATTGCAGAGAAACAGTATGGTCCCCTGCATGGCATTTGCACTCGAAGGGAAGCATATTCCTTAAGAACACTTCAGTTTGAAGTACTATTCGATGAGGCATTACTTTACATTAATATGGTATGCACGCATTGTCTTTAGATAGCCGAGATGTGGAACGGCCTGTGTCATCCCCGGGATCTTCCCAGTTCGTCTGGAACCTCCCCGGGATCTCGACAATGTATCATAAATTATTTTATGATATTTAAGCATTTGTGATCCGATTTTATTGATGATCTCTTTACCTGTGATTGGGACCAAATTACTGCATAAATGCATGATCGAGTAGGAATTTGTTTTCATTATTATTAATTATAATTATATTTATATAATATAAATGATATGTATAGTGGATACATGAATAGGGTATGTGCCTGATGAGTGACTTACATATGGGTAATCATGATGTACAAATCAAACATATGGGTAATTGGATGTAAAAATAAATTCCACTCAGTAGCACTACATATGAAGACATTTTTACTTTAAATTTTCACAATGTCATGATGGTTGGACCACCCAATCAGCCACTCATGGTATATAACTGAGTGGTGTGCATTAAGGTGGACATGTTAATCCTTAGTCATCATTAGTTTCACAAGAAGGAAACCATAGTTATCTACAATGTTGTATTGAATTTTCTCCATAAGGGCCCTTAAAGGGCAAGTGTTGTGAAGCTCTTGCAATTACATAAGATAATTCTTGAAGTACACAAGAAACTAGAAACCTTGGTATTGGAAATTAAAAGTTAATTTAAACTTAATCAGACAACTAAAAACATAAGTCTAATATAAAAGGATAAATGTGAACCTTACTCACAAACCTAATAAATATATCATTCTAGTAAGCTCGACAGAAAGGGATTATGTACTACACTTAGCTTAAGAGGAATTAAATCAAGTAGAACATTAGTTAAGAAATTTAATTAATATCCTACAACAAACACAAAGATATCTTATTAAGTAGGGAGCAATAAAACTTTCGGAAGAGACATTAACACTTAAGAAGAGGTGTGCTTAAAATAAATAAATGGGAAATATCATTTATGAGAACTTTCCATATGGAAGAAATGGGAATATCATTTATGAGAACATTCCATATGGAAGAATAATATAACTCGAATCTGAACCAAAATTTGAAGTTAGATAAAAAGAAAAATGAAGTTAGAAAAACAAAATTACACGTATATAATTAAGTGATGTTAAAGAAACAAATGAACAAGAAATAGGAAATGTGGAAAGACATCATGCAATAACTAAGAGAAAATTTAGGCAAAATGTCTTTGGTAAGGGGAGTGTGGTCATTTTAAATAAAATAAGAAAATAAATTTCATGAGAGCTTGGATAAGAAATTTAGGCATAATGTCTTTGGTAAGGGGAGTATGGTCATTTTAAATAAAATAAGAAAATAAATTTCATGAGAGCTTGGATAAGAACTTGACACATTGATAGGTGGATAATAAGGAATTTGGGAATTACGATATTCTTAATTTTTAATGAGAAGACAAGTGGGATCAATGAAACTCCTATAAAAAGAAGATTGAACTAAGAGAGAAGGATCTTATGCACCCGAATGCTAGATGGTTATCCCAATAAAAAAATATTTAATGTGTGACTAGCATGAGTATTCTAGTCATTTCAATGTGAGAAGGTATTGTAGGAGATATTGTAGAGTGGGAATCTCTTGATATTGATGAATCCCTTTGCCACTTTCTATAGTTATTCATTCCTTCTACAACCCCATTATAGTTCAAGAATTTGTGGGGAAGTAGAGCATCCAATGAGTAGGTAGGACGCTTCTCTATTGAGTCCACACAGTTCAATTAAGCAAGGGAGCTCAAGTTATAAGAAGATGAAGTGCTAGACTACATCAACAAGATATTGGATTGGTCATATTCCAATGTTTGCTACAACTAAAGAATTTAAATTGTAATGGGCATACATAAGTTTGATTATATAGCTTAAAATAGTTCTATTGATTATAAAAAATTGTAATCACATAATAGTTTTGAAATATTTCTAAATTATTTACTTAGAGATTATAAAAGATTCGTGATCTATATGATCCTAAGATGTATTATTGTTTACAAAATTTTCATTTAACTATATTCATTGGGTGAATGTGAAGTATAGGTACATTTTTTTATGATTGATATTATTGTGATTCTATGATGACAGGGTAATCATTTTTTTGTTGAATGAATGATATATAGAACTATTCCAATATTGGAACATTAATGGAATACTAATTTTGTGTTGCATTTTGCATTCCAATGTTCACATTAACATAAATATTATATAGATATAAATATATCTAATACATGTATACGTAAAATATTAATCTTGTTGACTAATGAATTAGTCTAATTGAAGGGAAATATACTCACATATCATGTGATTAATGGATCAATCAAAATTGTGTTGTAATATGATCCAATCAAACAATGGATTAAATCATATTGAATGACAAATGCACTTGTGATATAATCTTTATCTCAGCTATTAAACAAATAAAAGTTTATTTTCAACTCTCGATTCAACAAAGAATGATAACACATTTAAGTTCTCTTCCATTAGACGATTAATAAATTTCAACCCTTACCAGGGGTATTTGGTCTATTGAAAATTATTCTCTAGAGGACCTGTAAATTCGAAGTCTGAAAGATTAACTATGAAAATTTCCATTATGATATTTTTTGTCACTATAGAGGAGATTAGCAATGTAAAATGTTAAAATGGCTACAACGTGGCATGGAATCTCTATAAAGGTAATGTTAATAACTATATCATACAGTAATGTTACATTGTTCACATATCCCTTATATAATTTAATTCAGTTGATACTCCAATGTGGTCAACCCTTAAGTGGTCCCCTTACATAAAGGAAAGGAAAGATCTATCATACCATAAATTCTTCCCTAGAATCAACTAGTCATGATAACCAAATATTCCAAATTATAGCATCCCTTTTGTGTGTGTACTTGGGAATATAATGGCCAATGATTTTCTCCACTATGCCATCTTCCTATTCACTCGATTTTTCCTTTAAAAAAAGTTGTTATTATCTATCTATATTCAAATGAGGTTCTAATGCATTATTCTCTTTGTGGATAGACTCATCCTTGAAATGAAAATAGAGAAACATCTTTGTGAATCAACAAGTACGTACGGCATGAAACAACAAGTACATGAACAATTCTCTAAAAGATAATTTGGCGACTTTGTTACCTTTAAATTGTCCTTATTGTGTGATGTGATTCAAGAAGTAAAACTAATAACTCTAAAAATATTGTAATGATTGACAACCTGAAATAGACAAACAACAATACTTTTGTGTATTGTAGCCTTCATCTAGTTATAGATCGAATAACGATTTTACTGTGACTCAATACTTCATCGAATTTTTATTGAAATGGTTCATTGATCATCCATTTGAATGAGAGTAAAATGATAGTGGTGCAGGTGCACTTTGATGTATCAAAGTTGATGAGGGTATAAAATGAACCCATCTCCTTGGAAATTGCATTTGTAAAATGAATTACAATGAGTATCAACCCTAAACTATGTTAGAAAATGGACAAATTGTAGTTAAACATAAGCTTACTCATCAAAATTTAAAATTGAGAGAAATATTCTGCTAACTCATACTAATGGTGAATATAATTTATTAAACAATAAACAATCCTTGCCATCATATCTCCTTTGTTGCATGAATGGGGTAACACATGGGTAGTGGTGTGTGTCACACCTTAGGTACTAAATTACAAATAATTTATCTGCCACCATGAAGCATAGTATTGATAAGAATTGTATAGTTATTACTTTATTATTGATAGTTATACCCATTACATACTTCAATCAAACCATTGAGTCATAAAGGAGTGATAGTGGCATTACATAACTACACACACATCAAGAGTCAAGTGAATAAGAATCATGTGTATCATGATATTCTCGACATCAGTTGCACTTGTAAAGGTTATATTAGTAAATGTGTAAAGGTTACTGACCTGGTTAAGTCGTAAGTCTCATATTATCCATAGTGATTTTCAATTGAACAATCATAAAAATGTAAATTATTATTGTCTAGTAGTATCTCTACTATCCATGATAGGAAATCCATATCTAGTTAGGGTATGTCATCATTAACATAAGGGTTGTGCCATCCATATCTTGTTATCGAACATCAACACATATATATGTACTGCAAACGATGTGTAACAAGGATATGGGTAGGGTGATATTTCATACCTCAACCTAAGTTTAATACATAATTTCTACCATAAACGTATATAACTTATTGGGTTTGAATTCAACCTACATAATAACTTATAAGAATGGTTGATTTTCAACAAAAGATGATTTCAACCTACATAATAATTTATAAGAATGATTGATTTTCAACAAAAGGTACTTTGTAGTTATGGAAGAGAAGATATATTTAACTTATGTACATTCACAATAGGTAATAACAATTGAATATATATTATTATTATTATATTATTATATTATTATTATTATTATTATTATTATTATTAGTAATAATAATGGCGAATATTATTATGTTAGATTTAGACATAATAATAGTTAATAAGATATAACTAATTCTATCACACAAAATTTAAGACTTTATCTCATCATAATAAAATAAAAATAAATAAAAAATAAATAAATAAATAAAAAAAATTATGGTTGGTAGTAGATAACGATATTAAGAAACAACAATAATACAAGAGTATTGATATACTTTAGTCTATTAATTAGAAATTTGCAAAGATTAAGCAAAATTTTGATTTCCTTAATGCTTTTATAAGAGGAGAAAACTAGATGATAAAACTAGCAATGACACACACACACACGCAAACATAATAGTTATTCATGAAAATAACAATTATATGTTGTAAAACTATATAGCCAGGAATGATAAAAGGCCTTAATGTTATGGAAATCAATAAGATAGTTTTATTCTTTGGGTAAAAACAAATTATCATAAAAGTGCCCCTAATATATTTTTTTAAATACATACATACATACATGTGCGTGTGTGTGTGCAGACACTTAAACTTAAACTATTTAACACTATATAGAGTAAGGTGTCACACACCATATCAGATGATGATTAAACCATTGGAGCCATGAAACCATTATTAATCCGGATTTATGCAAGAACGAAATGAAATACAGATATAAACAGAAACACAGAGCTACAACGAAAACATAAATTTAATTAAATAATAATAAAGTATTGAAAATGGTTACAAGCAGAACGAAAATAAACTAGTTCGAGCGATGATGGCTTATCTATGAGAAGAGATGTGGCAGTCACATGCCTTCTAAATTGTGCTACAATGAGGCTTTGAGGCCTTTTTATCTGTAAGAAACAGTTGGAAACCCTAAACATCAAAAACCCCAACCATAGGAGATGAAGTGCCAAATGCTTGTGGGCCTCGTTGGGGTTAGCTGGAATGTCATCTTTTGGGGGTCGTAACTTTGCCATATGATCTCCATTTACTCATTTCAAATATCTCCAAGAGGAGACCTAAAGAAGACCAATAAGATGGTGTTGCACTTTTTCAATGTCTATGTTCTCCCAAAAAAACGTCTTTTAGGCCCTCAAAATGGCTTTGGAAGTTTAGGACCTAAAAAACTGCTAAATATAGTCAATTGTGTTACAATTAAGGAAATTGAAAGAAACAACAATGGGGGTCCAAGTGGAAAAGGCAAGAAGCCACCAATATCCACCTGGATCAATCCTTCCCCTTTAGGAAGCAATGGTCCCCATTGCATTGTGTGCCTCCATGAGATGGGGAAACTTCTGTTGAACTTGGTCCTTCGTGAGCCACTTTCCTTGGTGCAGGAGTTGGCTAGCTTTGACAACCTGATACAGTTTGATCTTTTGTTGGTGATTGGTCTTCAGATGTGTGTCCATAATACGATCAATTGTGACATATTCCATGCAGTCTGGGTTGAGCTTTGTTGGTGTTATTTATTTTGCAATGTCTGATGTGACCAAAAATAAGGCAAAGTATGGTCAAAGGCGATCCACATTGAACATTAGGTGCAAGCCAAGGAATGGCGGAATGTTGAGCTCAAAAGAGTTGTCACCCATAGCCTTGGTGATGGTGTAAGGCCTATATCGGAGTGGTTGGACCTTATTATGGGCTCTAGCAAGCCGTTCTTTCTGAAAATGCAACCAAACTTGGTCGCCCACCTGAAACTTATGTGGCACCCAATATTGATCATGTTGTTTCTTGTACTTGGCATTAGACTTCTCCAAGACATCATGAACCTGATAGCAGGTGTGTTGGATAAGTTCAATAAACTTGGTTTCTTTATCAACCTCTGATAATACATGTGTGGATTTTGTCTATGTAGTTGCATGAGGCATGGCAACATCAATCAAACATAATGGTTGAAATCCCAAACCCACTTGGAAGGGATTGCGACTAGTTGAGCTATGGAGAGCTCTATTATAACTATGTTGCACAAAGGGAAAGCTCTAATCCCAAGTTTGTGGATGCTTAGAGTTGTACATGCAAATTATGTACATTATCATCCTATTGATGACCTATGGTTGGCCATCAGTCTGGGGATGGAATGCAATCGACTTGGTGAGATTGGTGTCCAATAGTGTCCAAAGGCTCAACCAGAATGTGCTCAGGAACCTTCTATCCTAATATGATCTAATGGTATGCGGGATCACAAAACATACCCACACTCGTTCAAAGAAAGAGTTTGGCAATGTCCTCTATTGTGATACTCTTCTTGTAGGTCACCAATATAGCCATCTTAGAAAAAATTTCCATGACCAGAAATAAAAAATCACTACCATGCTTGGTAGAAGGGAAGTTAGATAGATAGTCCATGGAGATGGATTCCTATGGATGGTTGGGAGTAGGCAGAGGAGTGTACAGGCCTTGCTTCTTGATGGTTAGCTTCATGATGGCACATGAAATGTGGGATCTAATATATTTTCCAACATATTGTCAATCTTTTTGCCAATAAAAATATTTTTGTAGTACGACCATAGTTTTATCCATACAAAAGTTTCTTGTGACTCAACTATAGTGTGTCTCTCAAATCAACTCAGCATTCTCTCTTGAAGGAACACAAAGGTGCCCTAGGTAGCCTAATAATGCGTCTTGGAGGTGGAAATATGGAACTTTCTTCTCATCCACTAGTATTTGGTATGTGGTGGAAAACTTTGGATCATTTTTGTACAGTTGTCGCCATCTAGAGGTCTCATGGCCACAAGAGTTTAGAACAATAGTAAGTGTTGTAATTGGGGACTAATTGAGGCAATTTGCAACATGATTGGTGCTACCCTTTTTTTATTTATTGTTTAAGTGGAATTGTTCCAAAAATGTGGGCCACTATTGATAGCAATCATTTTGAAACTTCCCTTGTGTTTGTCTAAACTGAAGAGGTCAGTGATCTTTGTAGACGGCCATATCCTTCCCTAGAATGTAATGTTTCCATTGCCTCTAAGCCGACACGATAGAACACATATCTTTATCATAGGTGGGGTAATTCTAAATTGCATTTGAAAGTGTCTCACTATGTTAGGCCACCAGATTCCCACGTTGGGTGAGGATTGCACCAATAGCATAGTCAGAGGCGTCTGTCATAATTTGAAATGGTTGTTGCAGGTCTGAAAATGTGAGTACAGGTGCAGAGCAGAGGTGGTGCTTCAACTCAATGAATACCTTTTGTTAGGACTTGTACTAGGAAAACTTTGTTTTGCGCTACCCTTGGTAATCTAACTCAAAGGCCAAGAGATATGGCAGAATCCCAACATGAACCTCCAATAAAAGCTGGCAAGGCATAAATTTTTGTGAAGCTTTGTTAGAGTGGTCAGGGTTGGGCAATCTCAAATGACTTGGACCTTAGCCAAACCCTTATGCATTTCATGCTCATTATGATGTAACCCAGATATTAGACCCGACTCATGCTTATTGGGTTGTGTTATATTCTTTCCACAACTACCCCATGCGCGAGGGGGGTTACAGGGGGCGGAGGCTCCCCCTATACATTGCATCAGGCATTGCCAGGGGGGGTCACAAGGGGGTGGCTAACCCCCCTATTGGGGATATGCAAGGGGGTGGTAGCCTCCCTACATGAGGTTTAGGGCAGCACCCCAGGAAATTTTTTGTGGACCCTATATTAGGACGGCGGACCTACCTATCGTTTTGTGAATGCATTTTGCACATGGTTATGGGCACGATGATTTTTATTCCATGGTATTTTGTAGATACAGTCAATGGAACTACATTTATGTTCTCATCCAGGGTTAATGGATTGAGGTTTATGGATGCTTCGGCATGTATATATATGTATTGTAACATTAAAAGGAACATAATGAAAAATCAATCTAGTAGTCCCAGTTTTGGGATCCAGGGGAAAAACTTGGTGTATAATTGTTTTATGTTTTATTCTCTCGTCATTGTTTATTTTTTGTTTTTTAGAATTTGTATGCAGGTAATTTATGTACGAGGTTAAAACCTACATTTGGTACCAGAGTTGATTTGGCTTCAAGGGGACACCTTTGCTGCTAAGGGATTTTTTGCTCGAGCCTGTGGTAGACCTTGTTCAGTGGGAGATTTGTGGGATCGATTCTTGTGGAGAAAGAAGATGGTGATAAGTGGAAAGATAGAGATCGAGAAATTTAATGGTCAGAGTTTTGAGTTGTAGAAACTCAAGATGGAGGATCTACTAGTGGATAAAGATCAGTGGATCGTAGTAGATCTGAGTACTAAACAAATAGCAATGTCAATTGAAGACTAGACGAAGTTGGATCAGAAGGCAAAGAGCACAATACAATTGTGTGTCTCAGATTCAATATTTCTTAATGTATCAGGGGAAGCTTCAACAAAGGCTTTGTGGGACAAGTTATGGACTTTGTACAAATCTAAGTCTTTGGTGAATAAATTGTTTCTATGGAAAAAGTTGTATAACCTAAGGATGAAAGATGAAGACTCGATGATAAAGCATCTAAACGCATTTAATATTGTGGTAAGCCAGTTGTTGGTTTCTAATTGGTGTCTTTTAAAACTCCTAATTACCCCATATTAATCATCAACCCAGGCAAGTCCTTTTATTCCAAGAGTGTACACAATATGTGCATGATATAAATCCAGAGAGTAATGTTTCTTAAAAGGAAGTATAGACTTTTGATACAAGAGTAAACAGATGCATCTAATAAACTCAAATTGCAATTATTAAAGGAAATATGACATCTAAACTTCGAGACTCAATCCTCTACTGGAATTTTAACAAAATCTCACATAAGCGATTTAATTAACAATAGCATTAGCTGAGAGCATAGTAGCAATAACTCATCTCTTCTTAGGTGATTCAATCTAAATCATACTTAGTCTGTACAAATCAATCCAAATAGAAGTGATGTCAATCTAAGAGTTTAATAGCGATAAGAAAACTCTTACAGTTGATTAAATAAATATGATTCGCTATCTAAATAATTGAATTTGGAATAAGCATAAATCGAATCAAATTACAATGCTATAAAATATGTAAAGGAACGTACTACTTCAATACAAGAAAGCGGTAATTTAGCGAATAAGATGAACTCACAGAAAACAGGAAAATTATCAAACAAATCAAACTTGCGAGAATCATAAATATATAACACAAGGAAGCAATTTAATCCACCAGAGGCTGGGCCCTTAGCCACCAGTGAATACTACTAAGCTACTTCACAGAATACGAATGAATAGCAACTTCAATTAGATATTAATCACCGAACTTAAGTAGCATTACAATATGGTCACATTCTCCAACAGCACGAGTTTGTAACTTAAAATTACAATTTGAAATAATAGAGATTCCACCCCTTTCTTCCTACAATCATTTGCTTTTATAGTCAAATAGGGGTAAAAGATAAATGTGATCCCTCAGGATCTCTCGATCCCGATGGATTCGCAACTGATTGCTATCTCCAGACACCTTTCTTATTTCGTGCTAATCCTCCTGATTCGTCCTCCGCCCTACCGCAACCGATGTGTTCCATCCTTCGTTTGTTGGTTTATGTTGTTCCACCATTATGGAACAACAACTTTTCCTTTCGTCATTTTTTTGCATAAAGAGGAGTAAAAGTTAGTTATGATAGTGAAATCTTAATTGTGAGTAGTTCATCCGTTTCTTATCATAATCCATCAATATGTTAGCGTATTAAGACATGAAAAATATAAGAAAAGAGGAAAAAGGGTGATGAAATTAGAAGTAAATACATACCCATTTCATAACTCAACATACTCCCCTACTTACCCTGTTTCATGTCCTCATGAAAAGTAAGTAGTTCTGATGCAGTGCAGTTAAAGAGTAGGTTGGAGAGGGAGCATAAAAAATTTCTCTAAAACCATGATGTTGAACCAAGACCACAAAGGAATGCCCTTCCTTTCCTTCAGGAAATTCGTAGATAGCCCGATAACCTTCAGGAGGATACCAAATGATGGGGCTACGAAACCGACATCCTAATCAATAAGGTCCTTCTCTTAAAATAAGATTGCTATAGGTGACAAAACAGGCTGCAACATTGTTAAAATTCTTGCAATTAAATGGCTCCCTATCGTGCATACAACTAGTGGAGACTGTCCACCTAAGCTTGGATGCGGCCAGAGAGCTTTCTTGAATGGAGAGGAAATATGATACTCCTTTCTATACAATCTCTTTATGAATGGGCCCCAAAATTTTAATCACCCCTTCCCTTGTCATCAGAATCTTGTGGTTGGTAAGCATTTGTAAAGGGTGCTTATGTTCACTTATTACCCAAAGATCCAATCCATGTTTGTGTCTTTGGAATGCGTTATGAGCTTTAAACCATTTAAGTTGGTTGACTGAAAATGAGATAAAGGCCTGGAATTGAACATCTCCCACAAACGAGTTAGGGTTTTTTTCCACCTCGTTCTCTAATATAAAATTGTGTAGGTAAAACTTACAAAGAATCCTTTGAACCTTTACACCATGTTGTTTGTAGCAGTTTATAAAATCTTCAATTGTTCTTAATTCAATTGGTTTTCCAACTCTCATGGCTTTAATTTTCAACAACAAATATCGTTCTAACAAAAACAAGGCATAATTGGTGGCGGGAGACCTGCATGCAAAGACATCTATATATAGTGAGCAGATGGTGTCTGTCTGACCTATGACCTTATCGAGTTTGAGCTTGATTTTCTCTACTTTCTCTTCTACCTTTCTGCATCTGTCGAAAGTCTCGCTCTTAGTTGCATTCATTTCCTGAAGCTATCTCTGTAGCTCTTGATATTTCTGCTGGGAAACGGTTTCTTTTTCAAGCCATTTCAACATGAGCTAAGCTTGTGCCAATTCTTCCTGAAGATTCAGTATAATGGGGTCATTGTGTGTCATGACATCTTTGGCTTGTATGCTTATTTGAGTGCTTATGCTATGAGAAGGAATGTTTTCTGTTTGAATTTCTTTATTATGGGAGGTTCAAACCTCCGTGTCAGTAGCTATGCTATAAGAGGCTACATCCTTTGTCTGAGTAGCTACGTCTACCAAAATTACATGTTGTTCCTCTTGGGTGATGAATATTTGAGTAGGTATGGGCTCAGTTTGAGTTCCTGTAGCCTTACCTTCATATAACTCTGTTTGTATGGTCGTATTTACTATCTTCGGGGTATTGTCTGGAACCTTTCCTGTTGTGATTTCTTTTATTTTCCTTCTGATCCTCTCGACTGTTTGTGAAGCTTCTGATGTTCTTTTCTTAGCTTCTTCAAATTGGCTCTATACCTTTTCGGAGTAATAACTGGTCTGCTGGTAGTTTCATTAATAACTTCTATTTGTAAAGTGTCTGATTGTTCACCCTAGATCTGTTCCAATAAGACTGTGTCTCCAGATTGATTGTGGGCTTTACGAATAATCCTTGTCTCTGCTTCTTATTCTTGGCCTATGTTTTCTGTGTTTAGGCCTACCTGGTTGTTTTCCACTAGCAGCGTGTCACCAAATTGATTCCCTTCTTCCTGAATGGCCTTTGCATCTGCTTCCACTTCACGGCTTGCATCTTTTAAGGGAGATGGAATTCTGGTATAGCCATAATTCCCAAGAGATTGGTTTTCTCCTAACTTAAGATTGAGCAGTCCTTCAGGTTGCATGTATACATTCGTGTTAGCCAGGACCTAGGCCATCTCGAAATCCTGCAAGAGATTGCCTTGGAGACTCATATTTGATGTTGAGGGAAGTCCCAATTCGTTTCTTTGTTCATCTCCAAAATTCCCTATTCCTTCCTCAAGTTCAGATTCAGGGTTATCTTGTCCTTCTAACTCTAGCTGCAAGTATTGTTCACTTACTGGGCTGGATAATTCTATGGGTTGATTAGCGCTGCCTTGAGGATTTTCAAATGCTCCATATTTTGACCTCAACCTTGTGGATCATCTACGTTTGTGAGGTATGCTTCCTGAAAGGGCAGTCCTATTTCTTTTTGGAATAGGGTTAGGTGCTAGCAGGGCTACACCTCCTTCGAGGGCTAATATTAGATCATCCCAGGTTGATTGTTGTTGGGCAAGGTTATAGCTAACTATTAACCTAATCAGACAATGGTGGCTAACTACTGTTTCTATGTGTTGGGACCGTCTTATCCTCTCGCAGTGTCATGTAGTAATGAATTCAACAATGCATGCAAATTAACAGAGCATTTTTATTTTAAAATTGCTAAAAGTTTGAGTTGTCGCGACCTTACCACATCTTTACGCCCATTGCAGGTAATATAGTTTTGGAAAATTCGTGCCAATGCCCCCCATGGCTCTCCAAGAGAATATGGTTGAATGTCTTTTCCCTTCTTGATTAGCTCCTGTCCTTCATCCCTAAAAGCCTCGATAGCGTCATGCAGCTTTAATCGCTTGCCAGCCCATACTGGTCCTTTTGCGGGCAACCAAAACACTTATGCTATCAAAAAATTTGTTATATTGATTTGTCTGCCTCTTACCACAGATTGTCCATTTTGTAGATTCCGTAAAAATTCGATGGCGATCTCCTCATTGGGGGGTTGAAATCTCGTAAAATATGTTATCCATCTTGCGCGAGCTAGAATTTCCCTGGCTTCATCAGAGACAGCCAGTGTTAAAGGTTCTAAGCACACTGTTCTTTCTCTCATGATGCCTGAATTCTGCAAATGATTAGTGTAGCAGAGAAAGCACAGCAAGGAACAGAGTCAAGTGATGGAACAAAAAACAGTTTTAATGGCTCTATCAGGTGATACTTTATAAACAAACATACCGTTATCGAGGACTATTATAATGCCACATGCACTGTGATCATGGGATGTCATATTGTTCTGCAAAATCAAATGAAAATATGACAGGGCATGCATAAGTACACTGGAGGTCCTCTCCCCCATTCGAAATAATAGGTCGCCTACGACTGAATGAATGAAAGGATAACGCGTTGGTGACAAAGTACAGGGGTGATGGATTGGGTAATGAAAGTGGCAAGGTACGCATATTAATGAAAGGATCATAAAGGATATTGGAATGATGAAAACAAGGCATGTAACGAGAATTATCAATAAATGATAAGATGTCGTGAGGTGATGCAATAAAGAAAAAGGACAACATACGCAGGAAATAATACTTTACCGCCGTTATTCCACTTAAAACTGTTGTGATTGATTTTAAAAGATTAACTCATGCATAAAGGTTCAAGATAAGTTAGGGACATAGTCTCTCCGTAGAAATGATGAAAACATAAGAAGAGGGCATTATAATAATTATTAATGTAAAAAAAAACTTCAATACCATCAGCAGAGCTTCTGTTGCCTGCAGGCGTCTATAGCCTTGACAGAGTTGATTTCTAACCCTTGGGAACCATGGTCCTCTATGTATAATTGGGGAAGTGCATTATGATATCCACAGTAGAGACCAATGTGCTGGCATGGTAACCAGATGAACACATTGCCATTCACTGGGAAGTAGCGAAAGTGGTCAGGCTGGCTCGTGATGAGACCTCCTATCCTCCATCTATGGAAAAAAATCATACAATTGTTAGTGTGTGTGTGTGTCATATATATATAATATATATATATATATATATATATATATAATATATATATATATATATATATATAATATATATATATAATATATATATATAATATATATATAGATATATAGATATATATATTAAACACTTCCCATTTATATATAGAGGGTGGCTCCACACTCATTAAGAGTAGGAATGGCAGAAGAAGTTTGAACATATCAATAGAAAAAATATGCCCATAATCTTATTGATAATAAACAGAGAGAGTTATACGGGACAAGGGAGAACCAACATGGTACAGATAATCAATTAGTTTAATTTATAGTGGAAATGACGACAGTGAAGTGATATAAATAATTGTGTCCTCTCTTTTTCGATCAATACAAAGCAATCTTGTTAAAGATGATAATATTCAAGACATTTGCTTGTTCCAGTAAACTCCATATTTGTTGTCCTTAAATATGTATTTGTACTTTTATGCCATAAATAAGATCATAAAGAGTGAACTAGGATGGTCTAGGGATGATCATGCAAGGAAGAGAAAAAGGTGTTCTCAAAGATACTCACAAGGTGTTGTTCCCTTCAGGGAACAGAAAAATAAAACCCACACAAAAAGTGTTGTTCCTTATAGGGACAGCAGTTATTCCCTGTAGGGAACAGTAAAGAAAAACATGCAAAAAAGTGATGTTTCTTAGAGGGAACCGCAGTCGTTCCCTATAGGAAACAACAAAGGAAAAATACACGCAAAAGGTGTTGTTCCTTATAAGGAACAAAAATTGTTCCTTGTAGGGAACAACAAAGAGAATACACACAAAAAGGTGATGTACCCTATAGGGAACAACAAAGAGAATACACACGAAAATTGTTGTTCCCTATAGGGAACAACAGTTATTCCTTGTAGGGGACATCAAAGAAAAATGCATGCAAAAAGTGTTGTTCCCTATAGGGAACAACAGTTGTTCCTTGTAGGGAATAGCAAAGCAAAGTACACACAAAAAGTGTTGTTCCCTGTAGGGAACAACAAAGAAAAATGTTTACAAAAAGTGTTGTTCCCTATAGGGAACAACAAAGAAAAATGCTTACAAAAAGTGTTGTTCCCTATAGGGAACAATAGCTGTTCCCTGTAGGGAACAACAAAGGAAAATACAGATGAAAAAGTGTTGTTCCCTATAGGGAATAGCAAAGGAAAATAGGAAAAAAACCTAATAAACAATCTACTGTTCTAAGCAAATCCAATCAAATAGAAAGAAAACAAAAAAAAAAAATTATGTAAAGGTTTCAAAAAATAAATTCTTCACTAGACTGGTGTTGTCGAAGAGTTTCCCTCTTTAGCGAGAATTTGTATCGTAGAATCTTTACGTATCTGTTGGCAAAAGGATTCCCTTGTAAGCGGTTTGTGGTAGAGGTGTACTCGATGTCCATTTGCTTCAAAAGAGTAGCCAAACCCATCAATGGTGGCTAATGTAAGGGTGATATTATCATGCACCTCTTGTATCTCGTAGGGACCTAACCATCTAGTCTGGAGTTTGCCCAGGAAATCCTGGAACCTAGAATCGTACAAAAGTGCCCAATCACCTTCATGGAATATCTTTTTCTTGGTGAGGGCATCACGCCATTTTTCTCTTTGTTGTTGGATCAGTGCAGTGTGCTTAAGAGCTAATAGCCGGATTTCATCCAATTCATTAATTTGATGTATTATGTTAACGTATACTTCATTCAGATCCAAGCCTACTTCTTGGGCTATCCTCAATGTCTGAATTTCAAATTCTATTGGGAAGATAGGTTCTTTTCCAAACACTAGCTGATATGGGGAGTATCCTGTGGTATTCCTCCAAGTCGTGCAATATGCCCACAGGGCTTCTGGAAATCGGGTAGCCCAGTCACATCTATGCGAGGCGACTGTCTTTGTTAGTATGGCTTCGATTACTTTGTTGGTACTTTCTACCTGGCCATTTTCCTGTGGGTGGTATGGAGATGTGATTCTATGTAAAATGTGATGATTTTTTAATGTAGCAGCAATCTTATGGCCTACAAATCGTGGCCCTCCATCTGTAATTATTTCTCTAGGAAAGACATACCACACAAAAAATTTGGAAAATAATATGGATTATTGTGTCGTTTGTTTCCCTTGGTAATGCTTCTGCCTCCACCCATTTAGTCACATATTCCGATGCAACCAGTATATATGTCTTTTGATTAGATGATGAGTTTATTGGGCCAATCAAATATAACGCCCATCGTTCAAAAGGTTTGATGACTAACTGTGGATGTAGGGGCATCTCATCAGACAAGCCAAGACGACCCATTCTTTGGCAGCTATCGCATGCCTGGACAAATTTCTTGGCGTCCTTAAAACTGATGGGCCAATAATAGCCCATCTGTAAGACTTTATGTCCAGTCCTGCAGTTTGCAAAGTGTCCACCGCAAGGTCCATTGTGGCAGGCTTTAAGGATGTTGTAGATTTCGTCTTCCCTGACACACCTGCGGATATGCATATCTGCTCCTGTGTGAAAGAGGTATCCTCCGATCTAGGAGAACCGAGTGTTTTGTTGCACTATTAATTTTCTTTCTTTGGGCGTTAGGTGCTTGGGTAATTTTCCCACTGCTAAGTAATTCACGACATTTGTGTACCACTGTGTTTTCACAGCTATAGCAAATAGGTGCTCATCGGGTAACTGGTCTTCTACTACTACTGCGTCGTCTGTTTTTGGCACACGTGAGAGGAAGTCTGCCACTAGATTTTCCTTTCCTGGTCAATCCTTGATTGTTATGTCAAATTCCTGCAAAAGGATTAACCATCGTGTAACTCTTCCATTTGTAATAGGTTTATTAGCTAAATATTTGATAGCAAAGTGATCATTATACAAAACCACAGGGTATCCTATTATATAGTGTCTGAATTTGTTAATAGCATAGATTACAACTAGAAACTCTTTCTCGGTCACGGTTTAATTCAACTCCGCAGGAGTTAAATTTTTGTTGATGTAGTATATCGCATAGGGTTTCTTATCTTCCTCTTGGCCGAGAACTTCTCCAATGGTCGTATTTGATGCATCGGATGAAATTTGGAATGGTAAATCCCAGTTTGGACCCCGTAATACTGGGGTTGTTGATACTAGCCATGTTAATTCATTAAGGCAATGTCACATTTTTTAGTCCATATAAAATCGATATTTCCTATCAAAGCATATAATGGTGCAACAATTTATGACAAGTTCTTTATAAATCTTCGATAATATCCCAAATAACTACATACCTCAGTTTGAGTGCAGGGAGTAGGTATTAAGAGGATTATCTAAATTTTCGTTGGATCTACGTGAATTCCAGCTATTGAGATATAATGATCCAGGATGAGGTCTTTGGGCATCATCATGTGGCATTTCTTGTGGATTAAACAGAGCCTAGTAGCAATGCATTTTTGCAGGACATTCTCCAGCCTCTGTAATTCCGGCTCGAAATCATCTCCATAGGGTGTAAAATTGTCCATGTACACCTTGAGTCCCTCCTTTATCAAGTCTGCAAAAATGTTGAGGATGGCTCTCCAGGATGTGGTAGGTGCATTGCACAGTCAAAAAGGTAATACCCTGTAAACAAACGTCCCCCAAGGGTAGGTGAAGGTAGTCTTATCTTGGTCTTCAGGGGTAAATTTGGATTTGGTTGTAGCCACTGAAGCCATCTAAGAAAGAAAAGAAGGTTTTACCTGCCAATGTGTCTAGAACCTGGTCAATGAAAGGGAGGGGAACATGATCTTTTTGTGTTGCTTTATTAATCTCTTTGTAATCGACACATATATGCCACTTCCCATTCTTTTTAGGAACCACAACTAATGAAGAAACCCATTTGCTATCAGATATAGGATAGATGAAATTTACATCTAACAGTTTTTGTAGTTCATCTTTAACAACATCCTTCAGGTGAGGGTTTAATCTTCGTTGAGGTTGTTGAATGGATCTCACGTCTTTCTCAGCATAGATGTGGTGCATACATAATTAGGGGTCAATCCCTTTCATATCCAGGTAATCCCAAGCAAAAGCCTCTTTATATTTTCTAAGGAGTTGAATAAGCCTCTGCTGCTGGTCATCAGTCAGGTTTTTGTTAATGTTTAGGACTTTCCCTGGCTCAATTTCAATGGGTTTGCTGTTATAAACAGTTGTTGTTGGTATTGTTTGGTCATTGACATCTTTTAAGGGATCTTCTTCAATTTCATTATCTAGGGCTGCTTCAATCATGTGACATTTTAGATTAAATATGGTAGCTGGGTGGTTAATGTAAGTGTTAATAATGTCATCTTCTGTTTTATTCTTAAATTCAAGAGCATCTGCTACAATTAGTGGTGATCGAATATTTTCAATTAAATATGTTGCAGGTTGTTTCCTATTTTTTATTATAGTTAGGCTTGGTTGAGCTGGAGGATATAAAGCTAGGTTCTTCACATTACTTCCTCTTGCTATCATTCCGAAGCGTCCTGATGATGGACCCCCGTTGGGGTTCGAAACGTCGACAGACTGAAATGAAAACTGTGGATAATCCGGAACATGAAGCTACAAATAATTCCCACAGAGGCTTGAAAACCAATATAGTCATGCTACCTGTTCGACAACTTATATAGCATCTGCGGTCACTAGCCAAGGTCTTCCTAATATTATAGGATGTCCATCTAGCCGGTTTCTAGGATTAATAATCAAGAAATATGTTGGGTATTCCCAAGAATCTACAGACACCATTACATCTTGTAATGTCCCTTCTGGTTTGATAACTGATCGATCAGCAAGTTCCAGAAAGGTCGTAGTTGGATCTAAGTCTGTGATGCCAAGTTTTTGACAGTTTGTTGTTGTGAGAATATTAATGGTTGCCCCTAGATCGACTAATGCATTGGGAAATGAAAATCCATGTATTTGTACTGTGACTATAGGGATTCATGGGTCCTCATATTTCACTGGTGTTTCTCTACATGATAATAAATCAGACAAAGTTTCGACTACATGGACAGTTGGTGTTGCTTTTATTTTCCTCGTAGGCTTTTTGGTACATAATTCCTTAATGGTTTTTGCATATATTTGAATGTCCTGAATAGCCTGGAGGAGGGGTATTTTTACACAAATATTTTTTAATTCTCACGGGAGATCGAAATCAGGATATTCGATCGGGCGAGGTTTAATCAATCTTTCTAGGAATGGTGGAGAAGAGGTAATAGTTTGATCGTGGCTTTTCTGCTTAACTGTATTCTCTATTTGAGGTGTTTGTTCTACAATTAGTGGTTCTTCTATTTGTATATTTTTATCACCCTTTGACTCGATTATCCATCCAGACCTCAATTTGAGTTCATTACACTCTCTCAACTCAATTTCTAGATCCAACCCTTTAATAATTTGTGCTTAATGGACTGGTCTATTATTGGGATTCAGGTTGGGCTGGGCTAGGAATTGTGGTCGTAAATTGGGTTGAGGATTCTGTTGCAACGTGTAAGGTGTTGGTAGTGTAGGTTGAGGCAAGGGGATTGTTCCTGCTGGCTGGTTTGTAGGTCTTTGCCATTTTGACTGCCAATTTTGTTTTTGTGAAGTGGACAGGGACCATTGAGATGGATATGGATTTTTTTGCCAGAATGGAGGAAAGTATGAGGAATTTGGCCAACTATTGTTTGGATTGATTGATTGGACCAAGGTGGCATAGAAAATGCTTGTGGTGATCGATTACGAAAAGGTGGTTGGTTCTACCATGTAGCTCCTGTATATTGTTGAGAATTATATTATGAGGGCTGAAAGAATGAAGATGGGTAAGTAGGCATGCCTGTTTGACGTGCTTGCCATTGGCGACACCGATTTAACAGGTAGACTGGTTCCGTTTCTTCCTCTACCTCTTTGAAGACTGCTTTTAATCCTGGGAGTGATGAACAATTTTTCGTGGCATGTTCTTTAGTGCATATGGCACAGGTCTGTACCATATCTAGTGGACATTCTTTATGACTATGTTTCTTCCTGCATCGAGGGAAAAAAATCACCAGGTTCTGTCCTGCTTCGGCTTGCTTCTGCTTGGCTTGTGTGATGTCTAATTGTGTTGTCAACGTTCCCAGGATATCCATTTTGAAATCTTCCAATAGGTTGTTGATTTCAGTATAAGTAATGCTTCGCTAGAGATTTTTTTTCCCTGGTGATCATATCGCGTTCAGCTGGTTTTAGTCTTGTACTATTTAGTTCTCTAGATCTGCAATAATCCTAATATTTTTTAAGGAAAGCAGTTTTCATTTGGTCCCAATCATTTATGGTGCCCCTACCCATTCCCATAAACCAATGCAAGGATTCTCCCTTTAAAGTGGAGGGAAACAACTTCAATTTCCAGGGATCGGTGGTGTAATCATAACCCCGACATAGGACATCAAATTCAAATAGAAACGCATCTAGATCTTCTGACGTGAGCCCATGAAAGGTGGGAAATATTTTGTAGAGGGATAGATTTCATGGGTGTGTTGACAACTGTGTCAACAATAGGATACTATAATGTAGAGTTCTAGGGTGCTTGTGGATTATTTGCCATTTAATCAAAGATATGCCAGTACCCTTCCGGGATCTTTGGAGCTAGAGAGTTATCTCTAGGTTATCTAGAAGAGGTGGGAATGATCCTATCAACACTTCCTTGATCTGGAACACTAGGTGTCCTCTACTCAATTACTACCTGAGGGGATATTGATTCCTCTGTTTCCCCTGTTTCTCCTCCTCCTTCACGAATGTTGCAAGAATTCCCTTCTTATGAGGGAATTGGTCGCGAATTTTCAATGTCTTGAAAACTCTGCTTAGTCCCTTCAGTTTTACTGTTGACCTAAACGTATGCTACAGATGGTGAGCCTGTGGCCCGAAGGGAGACAGTAGGTTGTCTGGAAGCAACAGTTTGGGGACCTACTGATGGCTAAGATTTAGCTTTTCTTAAGATGTTTTCGATAAAATTTGATCATCCAAGGGTCAACAATCCCTTAGACTTTTCAGGTTTGGGATGTGGAATTGTATTGTTTTTTGGTCTTTTCTTCTTAATCATTCATGCAAAAATTCAAATGTTTATTTCTACCTTAAGTTCCTAGCAATTCTGCTAGAAAGCGGGCAGGGGAGCAAGCATTTTACTTGCTCTGCACGCAGGTTCTTACCTTCTGTTTTTAATACCCAGTTCTCTCTCAACAGACAAACATCAAACACCTACTTCACTTTTCTGTAATTGTGTTGAAAAGCGGGCGGAGGAGAAAGCACTTTACTTGCTCGCTACGTAGGTTCTTACCTTTCGTTTTTAATACCCAATTGTTTCCCAACAACAATTATCAAATATACATCACTCTTTGTAAGATGGCGACACTCTCCCCGGCAATGGCGCCAAAATGTTGGTTGATAATTGGTGTCTTTTAAAACTCCTAATTACCCCACATTAATCATCAACCTAGGCAAGTCCTTTTATTCCAAGAGTGTACATAATATGTGCATGCTATAAATATAGAGATTAATGTTTCTTAAAAGGAAGTATAGACTTTTGATACAAGATTAAACGGATTCATCTAATAAACTCAAATTGCAATCATTAAAGGAAGTATGACATCTAAAATTTGAGACTCAATCCTCTACTGGAATCGTAACCGAATCTCACACAAGCGATTCAATTAACAATAGCATCAACCGAGAGCACAGTAGCAATAACTCATCTCTTCTTAGTTGATTGAATCTAAATCATATTCAATCTCTACAAAGCAATCCAAATAGAAGTAATGTCAATCTGAGAGTTCAATAGCGATAACCAAACTCTTACAGTCGATGAAATCAATATGATTCACTATCTAAATAATTGAATCTAGAATAAGCATAAATCAAATCAAATGACAGTGTTGTGAAATATGTAAAGGGAACGCATTACTTCAATAAAATAAAGCGGTAATTTAGCGAATAAGATGAACTCACAGAATACAGGAAAATTATCAAACAAATCAAACTTGTGAGAATCAGAAATATGTAACACAAGGAAGTAGTTTAATCCACTAAAGGTCGGGCCCTTAGCCACCAGCAAATACTGTTGAGCTACTTCAGAGAATACAAATGAACATCAACTTCAATTATATATTAATCATCGAACTTAAGTAGCATTACAATATGGTCACGTTCTCCAACAACACGAGCCTGTAAATTAAAATTACAATTTGAAATAAAAAAAGATTCCTCCCCTTTCTTCCTACAATCATTTGCTTTTATGGTCAGAAAAAGGTAAAAGATAAATATGATCCCTTAGGATCTCCTGATCCTGAGGGATTTGCAATCGATTGCTATCTCCAGAAACCTTTTCTATTTCGTGTTGATCCTCCTGTTTTGTCCTTTGCCCTGTCTGCAACCGACACGTTCCATCCTTCGTTTGTTGGTTTATGTTGTTCCATTGTTAGGGAATAGCAATTGTTCCTTTCATCATTTTTCTGCATAAATGTGAGTAAAAGTTAGTTATGATAGCTAAATCTTAACTGTGAGTAGTTCATCTGTTTCTTATCATAATCCATCAATATGTTAGCATATTAAGACATGAAAAAGATAAGAAAAGAGGAAAAAGGGTGATGAAATTAGGAGTAAATACATACCCATTTTGTAACTCAACACTAGTTATTATCTATTGATATTAAAATTTCAGATGAAGATAAGTGCATCAATTTTTTGTGTTCTCTACCAGATTCGTGGGATAGTCTGGTTGTAGCAACGCAACTTCCTTGTAGTTTGATAAAATAGTCTCATCCTTGTTATCGAAGGAGATGAGATGGAAAAATATGGAGGGCCAGAATGGTGATGCCTTGTCTCTACGAGGACGGTCCCAAAACATAAACAAAAATAAGTCCTCAAGTGGGAGATCTAAATCTCAAGGAAAACCTGTGAAGGTGTGCTCGAAATGCAGAAATGAAGAGCACTTCAGAAGGGAATGTAAATCTAAAGCTCTTGAGAAAGGAAATGAATCTGATGATGCTCCTTTTGCAGAGGCGAAAACCACCTCAAATGAAGGTGGGGATGTGTACTTGGCTTCTTCTTCAAGTACACATGTAGATCATGAGGCATGATTGATTGAATCAAGTGCCTCTTTTCACTTCACTCCCCATAGAGAGTGGTTCTGAAAGTATGAGAAATATGATTGTGGTGATGTCTTCTTAGGGGATTATAGGAAGGCTAGAATCGTTGGTCATGAAAATTCAAGTTGAATTTGCAAGGTGGAAGGATTAGAACACTTCCGAGTGTTTTGCATATTCCTGTACAAACAGGAATATGAGTGTGATGATGTAGGTGTAAAAACAGTGTTCGAGAAAGATACCTACAAGATTGTTCGGGGAGCATCGGTATTGATGCAGGGAGTTCAGATTGGAACTTTGTACAAGCTTCAAGGTAGCACTAGTATTGATAGGAGCAATGGCTCTGTGGTTCCTGAAAGTGGAGTAGAAACTCTAGTGGTCTCTGGAGAAAAGACCATGCTATGGCATCAAAGGCTTGGACATATTGTAGAGAAGGGCCTTTGAATACTTCATCATAATGGTATGGTAGAAGGTATGTAAATTTTCTCTCTGGATTTTGATTTCTATGAAAATTGTGTATATGGGAAGAAAAATTGGGTGTGTTTCCCCTCTGGTGGTAAGAGGCTGAAACAGATATTTGAGCTTGTGCACAGTGATGTGTTTTGACCTTTGAATGTTCCATCACTAGGTAAGTTTGTGTACTATGTATCATTTATAAATGAATTCTCAAGGAATACATGGATATATTTCCTTAAGAATAAATTTGAAGTCTTTGATAGGTTTAAAGAATTTAAGGCTTTGGCAGAAAACCAGATAGAGAATAAGATAAAGGTGTTGAGGACAGATAACGGTGGAGTGTTTTGCAAGAAAGAATTTGAAGATATTTGTAAGAAGTGGTATAGCACGACAGAAGACCACTCCATACACACCTAAGAAAAATGGAGTTGTGGAAAGAATAAACAAGACGTTGATGGAAAGGGCAAAAATCATGCTCAGTGGTGCCAAGTTAGGATAGGAATTTTCGGCAGAGACGCTGGATATTCCATGTTACCTGGTCAACAAATCACCTTCATCAATGTTGGAGGATAAGACTCCACAAGAGGTATGGAATGGTAAGAAACCTTCTCTTTCACATCTGAGGGTATTTAGACGTGATGCATATGTATATGTTCCAAAGGAGAAAAGAACAAGGTTGGATAGTAAATATGAAAAGTGCATATTTATTGGGTATAATGATGGTTTAAAAGGTTATAAGCTTTTGGAACCCAGAAACAAGGAAGTTGTGTACAGTCGAGATGTGATGTTTAGAGAGGTGAAAGATGTTATTAAACATGAAGTCCTACCAAAGGAACCTAAGAACATAGAGTTTAAGCTAAAGGAGGAAGAATCTAAATCTATAGCAGAAGATGAATCAGAGGATGAAGAGCCACAAACTTCGGTTGTGAGAAGATCAATTCGAATAGTCCATCGACTTTCTGTTCAATTTTTTCCGTATCTATTACTGATGATGATCCCAAAACTATGAGGGAAGCAATAAATTAAGAGGATGGAAAACTCTAGAAAGAGGCCATGGTTGATGAAATAGCATCTTTGCACAAAAATGAGGCTTGGGATCTAGTGGAGTTGTCGGCTGGAAGGAAACCCATTGGTAGAAAATGGGTGTTTAAGAAGAAGATGAATGCAGAAGGAAAGGTAGATAAATACAAATCTCGGTTGGTAGAAAAAGGTTATTCCCATGTGTCGGGAATTTATATTGGTGATATGTTTTCTCCTATTTCCAAGGGAGCTTCTATTAGATTACTTTTATTTGTTGTTGTTTCTTTTGATTTTGAGGTAGAATAGATGGATGTGAAGACCACATTTCTTCACATGGATTTGGAAGAACAGATCTACATGAAGTTGCCTAAAGTCTTTGCAATGGAGGGTCAGAAATAAATGGTATGCAAGTTAAAAAAATTCTATGTATGGGTTAAAATAGTCACCAAGCATGTGGTATAAAACATTTGATACATTTATAAGGGGACTTGGCTTCATCAGGAACAAAGAAGATCATTGTGTGTATTATAAATTAATTGGTGATAGTGTTATTTATCTGATCTTGTATGTGGATGATATGTTGCTTGTTGGAAATGACAAAGAAATTATCTAGGATTTAAAGACCCAATTGTCCTCCAAATTCGACCTGAAAGATCTTAGTTTTGCAAACTATATTTTGGGCATGGAAATTAAACGAGTTCGGGAAAATAGGAAGCTTTGGTTAAACCAGAGGAAGGATGTCGAGACAATACTATAGAGGCTTAATATGCAGGATAGCATACCGGTGAAGATTCCTATTCCTGTAGGTGTAAATTTATATGTTGAACAGTGTCCCAAGACACAAGAGGAGGAAGAGGATCTGTCTCGTGTTCCATATGCAAGTGCATTAGGTAGCCTAATGTATGGAATGGTATGTACTAGACCAGACATTATACATGCAGTGGGAATATTGAGCAGGTTTATGTCAAAACTAGGGAAGGAGCATTGGATAGCAGTGAAGTGAATTTTTAGGTATTTGTGTGGCAATAGTGATTATGGTTTGTGCCACCAAGGAAGACCAAGATTGGACAGAGTTTTTTACATCTGTGGCTTTGTTGATGCAAACTGAGTTGGAGATCTGGATCAGAGAAGATCTACAAGTGGGTATGTGTTCAACCTATTTGGAGGTGCAGTCAGTTGGATGAATAAGAGACAATTTGTAGTGGCACTTTCAACTACAAAGGTTGAATACATAACAACCACTCATGCAAGCAAGGAAGTAGTTTGGTTGCAGATATTGTATTTAGGTATGGGGTTAGTACAATGAGTTATAAGGATAGGTTGTGGCAGCCAAAGTGCAATTTTCTTGGCAAAGAACCCTTCTTATCATTCAAAGTCAAAGCACATTAATGTTCAGTATCACTTTGTGAGCGATATGGTTGAGGACAAAAAGGTGTTTTTGGTAAAGGTGGACACTTTGAAGAATACTATAGATGCATTAACAAAGTTTGTGAGCACTGAGAAGTTCTCTTGGTGTAGAGAAAAAATGGGCATTGTTGGGCTAAATCAATGACTAAGCTCTCCTATGGCCCCTTGTGCAAAGAAAACAAGTGGGATAATGTTGTATTGTGTTATATTCTTTGCACGACTATCCCAACCATGGGGGGGTTACGGGGGGTGTGAAAGCTTTCCTTGTATGTTGCACTGGTTACCACTAGGGGGTCATAGGGCGGGTAGTTACCCCCCTTGTCGGGGGTATACAAGGGGGAGGTAGCCCCCTTCCATAGGGTCTATGTCAGCGCCCCAGAAAATTCTTTTTGGACCCTATATTAGGTGTTAGGACCTACGTATGGTTTTGTGCATGGATTTCACAAATGGTTTTGGGCACAATGGTTTTTGGTCCATGGTATTTTGTAGATACAGTCAAGGGAAATATGGTTATGTTCTAATC
>APFE031220773.1:75102-104394 GCA_000404065.3 Pinus taeda | reverse complement strand
TTAACACATAAGCAGAAATAGTTAAGAGATAAAAGTACCATTTATAACTGGTTCTACTCATGAGCTTCAAGCAATAATGATTTATCTCTTCTTAATCCAACATCCACCAAGAGTACAAAAGTGCAACATCAGTAGTAGATATTAAATGTAGATATCAATAAATCATGCTCCAATCATTCATCAAAACCTCCTCGGAGGGTGCAAAAGTGCATGTTCTGAGGACAAGTTTTTGATAAATTTCAGGACCCTTCTCTAAATGCATGAGAAGGGTTTAAATACTACTAACTAAATCTAAAAATAATTAATTACAAAAATGTAGGATGTGGTTGAAATGACCGTCCTCATTTCAGGCAAAAGCAAAGAAAAATTAAAACTAAAACTGAATCTAAAACTAAAACTAACTATCTGTGTATCTATTCCTTGTAATCGCAAGCGTTTAGCATTTGCTTGAGGAGAGTAGGCTGGCCGACTTTCGACTTTAGTTGTCCTGCGAAAACAGAATCGGCAAAAGCTGGCGCCATTTTCTCGGCAGAATTAATGATATATTTGAGAGTCATGCACTGGTTGTGTGGTTTTACCAAGTGCGTCCAGTAAGAATCCCAATTCAACTTGGTTAACTCTTTGATGGACTCTACTTTTTCTTGAGCCTTCTGCCTCCATCTTGTCTATAGATGTTGTACCTTTGGTAGATATTTACATACCACTTGCGGATATCTTTGATAAATACCACCAGTCTAGAGTTCAAGTTTTGCCTTTCGCCTTTAACGCTTTTTCCTACAAATTTCCGAGCTTACAGGCGACTGAGCGATTAGAGGCTTTCCATCTCGAGGGGTTTTGGCTAGCGATGCGCGATTAGTGCTAGGCATTAATCAAGCATTGGAAACTGCCTCCATTTCCGCTAATTGCACATCGGAAACTACCTCCGTTTCTTGATTCGGACTTCCCTGGTGCGATTTTCACCTCTTGTGCATTTTTTGTTAGAGGATATAAAGCTTAAATTTTGTGCAAATAATGACCCTGTGAGTTCATGGTTTTGTGCTTTAAATTCTCTATTCGTGATATCAGTGTTATCCATTACCCATTTGACCATGTCCATGTATGGGAGACTTTTGGGCCTCGCCGTTATTCGGTGCAAGAACAAACATGTCATTTCTCTAATCGATGCCTCAGAAGACTCATGTGAGCCTGCAATAGTTGTAACCTCTATTATTCTGGGATTTTCTTCCTCGAGTAGACTGTACATGCCCTCCCAAGTAGTAATGTCGGCATCTTTGTTACAGGTGGTGTCTGTATACAAGGGCATCATTTCTTTATCTTCAAAACTCGGAGCTTTACCCTTCTTTCCCATAATGTTCTGAACACTGCTTTGTATATTTCTCTGACCTTCGTTCCTGCAGTTTACAAATGAGGCAAGAATAATGGTAACAAAAAGGTGACGGGAAAGCTTTAAATGCCAAAAACATATAAAATATACCATCTTACGTGAAATGGCTCTTTGATAAGATCAAAACCATATTTCATTAATGATTTCCCACTAACTCATTGATTAACATTAACGCGCATAACCGAGCATCAGTTTATGGAAAAATCTTTTTCGAACAACGAGCCCTGAAGTTCTGCGATACGACAATTTTGCGATTTGCTTCACAATATCGCAGATCGTAATATCGTAGATCGCAATATCGCAAATCTGTTGTGTGTGGTAATTATCCATTAATGTGTTTTCTATGAAATGCAATTTGCGACATGCGCCATCGCATATCAGCAGCTTGAGACATTTCAGCTTAAGTAATGGTTGAGGCATGCGATGCGATAAAGACCTTTTGATGCGTGATTTCGCATCGCAATTTCGTAATCTTAGAGATTTCGCTTGTAGGAAGGCATTCATTACCTTTTTGCGATGTGATGCTCTTTAAGGAACGATTTTATTCTAACTTATCATAAAACTTAAGTCTTTTTAGATTTTTCGAGGGTATTCTCCTAAGTTTATGATAGTAAGTTTTATTGAAAAAGGAAATACAAGCCTTAATTGATTTTTTTAATTTTTTGAATAAGGATCCCCACTTATTTAGTATTAGTAATAAAACTAAATAAGAAGGGGGTTGTTGCTGGCCACTACAATTGGCGATTCACTTGGAATAACCAGTTATCTCTGCATTTCTTTTGAATTTTCTAAACTTCCAAAATATATTTTTTTCTAGAAAATCAAACTTTATTATAGAAAGATAAAGTACATTATGCTTTTAGCTGTCTATGATAGTTTTTTTCTTCTTTGTTAACTTTGGTTATTTACTTTCTAGAGCTAGTCATTGTATCTATATCAGTCACTACTTGGTTTATAAAGATAAAAACAAAGCCTTCTCTGTAAATCAGTTTTAAATTTACTCATTTGTCATAGGTAGAGCCTCTGCTGCCAGCAGGCGTTTATAGCCTCGACAGGGTTACTTGTTACCCAGCAATGATCCTGTATCCCACTTGGAGAAATATACAATTTTCAAAGAGAAATCCATATCCACACTTATTGCTTTCATTTTCTTTTAATCCTTAAAGAACAATGCCTTGGTTTGGTAGCCAAATTATGACAGTGCCATTCACTTGATTTATAACTTTGCTGAACAAGGGGCCCTTGTCTTTTGATTGTAATAATCTTGAGTCATTTCCCTATTGTGGTATGCAGTTTTGGCAAAGTCAGCAAGCTATAATATCTATGATCATGATGAGACCTCTTATTCTTTAAGTTAAAGTGTATTGTTGGATTATTCCTTGAAGCTCATAATTCCCTAGGTGGGGAGGAAGTCACTTTTTCCTTAAGAATAGCTCTGGAAGACAATGGTAGAGTTTTTGGAAAGAGCTTTTCTACAAAGAATCTTCCTTTTCGTTATTGATACCTTTCATTTGACTGATATAAAACAAATTCCCACTAAAAGTTGCTTTTTATCAAAATTTACAAGCTTGAAACTAATATCATTTTCAGGCTTATAGCCTTTGACTGCACCTTTCAATGATAATGACCAATTTTCTAAAACAATTCTATTTATACAAGAGAAAAAACAAAATCTAAAAGCAATATTTGTCTTTTTCATGAATTCCAAATGTAACCATTTACAACTGGTCTTATTATCAAACATAAAATAAAAACTAATCTACAAAAATAGAAGAATAGTCTCCTATGGAAAGTATTTTTTGAGGATCTGCCCGTTAACAGGTAAATATTCTCCTTTTCCTGTTAAATCCTGTAACGTAAAAGTAGATGGGCCTATGACTTCTGCAATTTGGAAAGGGCCAAGCCACATTTGTTGAAATTTCATATGTTTTCCCTTTTCCTCATGAGCCTTATCCCATTTTAAAATGAGATCTCCAATCTGAAAGTCCTTTTTGCTTATCAAATTTGAATCAAAAGAAGCTTTTACTAATGCTTGCTGATGAGCATGAGTTATTTTAGCCTGTTCTCGTTGCTCTTCTAGTTTAAGTATTTCCAGCTACCTTGGTTGTAAGGAAGAAGTTGGTGCTTCATCAATGTATTGAACTAAGGCCAAAGAGGGAATCACTAGATGGGTCAGGAGAACCACTTCTTTCCCATAAACTAAATTAAAGGGAGAAGTGCCAATAGAGGCTTTCTGCGTTATTCGGTCTGCCCATAGAGCATATATTAAAGACTTGTGCCAATTCTTGTGAGTTTGATCAATGGTTCGCTTAATGGTTCTGATTAAGTTTTTATTCGTAGATTCAGCTAACCCATTCCCCTGTGGGTAATAATTGGCAGAATACTTAAGCTTAAAACCTCTTTTGAGCACAAATTCAGTCATAGCATTGCCAGAAAAATACAATGCATTATCAAACATTAAAGCAGATGGTAAACCAAACCTGGTGATTATGAACTGATCAATGAAATCAATTATGTGTTCCGCATTAGTTGTTCTAAGAGGTACTGCTTCTACCCATTTAGTAAAATAATCTGTAGCTGTAAGAATATACCTATGCTGTTTAGAAGAGTGAGGAATGATCTCACCTATTATATCCAATCCCCCCTGATCAAAAGGTTAGTCAATATTGACTGGTTGCAAAGGTAATGATGGTTCCTTTTGTCTTTCAGCAGCAGTTTGACAAACTTGACATTTTCTTATGTAGCTATGTGCATATTTGAATAGTGTGGGCTAGTAATAGCATGCGCGTAGGATTTTATGTGCTATAGCATCTCCAGCATAATGTCCACCCGCTGGTCCATCATGGAGTTCATGCAACACCTTTTCAGCTTCAGATTTCTCAAGACATCTAAGGAGAACATAATCATAATTTAGCTTAAAAAGTACATCATTCACGAGCTGATATTGCTTAGCCTTCAACCTTAGATCTCTTTTCTTTGTATAATGGAGGTTTGAAGGGCATATCCGTTCTTTAAATAAAATATGATATCAGCGTATAATGAATCAACATCATTTAGGCTTACCTCATACATTTGTATCTCTACAAATGGTATTTCGGAAATAAGCGATGCTCCAGCTAGCATTTTGCAAAAGCCTTGCCCTTTTACAATACTTGATGGTTTGATTTCTACGTCATATTCTTGTAAGGCAGTAACCCAATTGGCTCTTTTCTCACCCACATATTTCTGTACTAAGAGATTTCTTACCGCTGGAAATGGTACTATGATTTTTGTATGGGTTTTAAAAAGAAAGGTCTGAAATATTTTATCGCTTTGAAAATAGCAAAATCTTGTTTCTCAACGTTTGAATAATTTAACTCAACTCCCTGTAGATTTGAGCTGAAAAAAGAAATTGGGGCTTCTGCCTTGTCTTGATTTGCTTGAGTGAGTATTGTAGCATATGATTTATCAGAGGCAAATGTATATAAAATAAAAGGATTAGAAAAATTTGGAGTTGCTAAAGATGGATCGTTTACAATTTCTTGTTTAATCAAATTGAATGCTTCATATTCGTCTTGGCCCCATTTAAAGATTGAATTCTTTTTAATCATTGCTTGTAAGGGAGATACGATTCTTGAAAAATCTGGAACAAATTTCTTTACAAAATTAATCTGGCGAAGGAAAGATTGCATAGCTTTCTTGTTGTGAGGTAGGGGTATTTCAGAAATTTCTTTAATTATGTCAGGATCGATATGTATTCTAGATTTTGACACTATAAAACCAAGAAGTTTCCCTTCACTTAATGCGAAAAAAGACTTTTTCGAGTTAAGTGAAATTCCATACCTTTGACAACGTTGGAAGATCTGTTTTAAATCTCTGAGATGATTGCCTCTCTTCTTGTAATATACAGTTATATCATCCAAGTAGATTACTACTAATTTTTTTACTAATCCCTTAAATGCGATGTCCATGTCCCTTTGAAATGTGGCACCAGCATTGATCAGACCAAAAGGCATCTTTTGATATGCATAAGTACCCCATTTGGTTCTGAACGTGGTCTTTAATTGATCATCGGGATGTACCAACACTTGGTTGTAGCCTGAGAAGCCATCCAAAAAAGACATTAATTCTGACCCTGCAACTGCCTGCAATATTTGCTCCATGGGAGGCAGAGGAAATTTTTTTTTTTGGCAGGCTTTGTTAAGATTTCGAAAGTCAATGAAAATTCTAATGTCTCTGTTCTTTTTTCTAACAGGAATCATGTTGGAAACCCATTTAGAATGTCGAACAAGAAAAATGATTTTGGCTTTCAATAACTTATTGAGCTTAGATTTGATCTAGTTTTCTAGATTAGGATGGATCTTTCTCAGCTTTTGTTGTACAGGTTTTTCATCATTTATCATTGGGATAGTATGTTGGATGATAGAAGTGTTGTAAGTCTTAAGTTCATCATAGTTCCAAGCAAAGGCACTTTTGTATTGTTTCAAGAGACGAACATACGCTAATTTTTCCTCAGCAACTAGGCCAAGGCCTAGGTTGATATTCTATGGCTTGGTATCGATTCCTAGATTTACTAATTCATAGTTCAGAGTTGAAATTTGAAGCTTTAAATTGGTAGATCTTTTGAATAGATATTTCAAGTCATATAGGTCTTCTAATTTGACTACTGACTTTGGCATAGCATTATTAGTGCTATCTTGTTGCAATTGTCTGTCATGTTGGTCTTCGTCAATTATCTAATTAGTGTAAGATCCCTCTGATGTGAGGAAGCTTACAATAACAAGATCATCGTTGAAAATTCTCCAATTGGTAATGTTATCAGGAATTGAGGGTCTAAAAATTAATTCGATTGAGAATCTATCAATGCTATAGTCTTATGAGGGAATGAGCTTGGAAGCTACGTTTGCAAGGAGGTCAGCACTAGCATTCTGGAGTCTGGGAATTGATGAAATATTGAATGCTATAAAATGTTCAGTCAGATCTTGAACTAAAGATTGACAATGCTTTAAATGACTTGATAAACAATGTATAGTATTCCTTACCTATCTGATAACAATTTCAGAATCTCCAAAGACTTGTATATATTTGATGTCTAATCCGATTTCTTTTTATAATCCTTGGACTAAAGCCTCGTATTCTGCAGTATTATTGGTGCAATCGAACCCGAGTCTACAAGTTAGCATAGTTTTGTTTCCTTCTGGACTAATTAACATGCATCATGCTCCTGCTCCTTCATTAGACTTGGAACCGTCAAAAAATAACTTCCAAAATAAAGATTTATTTACAGGAGTATCTATAAAATTAATACATTTAGAACTATCTATTTGAGAAAAAAATTCTACTTGAGATAAAACAGAATGTTCTAAGTAAGGTGAAGTATGAGCATTAAAATTTCCTAAGAAAGAATCAACAGAATAGTTGCCAATTATATTGTTGTTGTATGCTACAGGTTCATTTTCTCCTTCTAGTTCTGTTACTATGAATTTCTGATGTCTTTCTCGCTCAACCTTTATCTGATTTGGTTTGCCATTGTAAAGGAGCCACATATGCGACCAATCACTCGCAAAGTATCCATGAAGCTTTTCAGACCAATCTCGGCTAAGAATTAATCCATAAAATTCTGGAATATCTGCGACTAAAATTTTGATAACTTGACATACCTTTGGGTTAGATGACAACCTTATGGTAACCTGATTTAATTCACGAATCACTTCAACTTGTGACCGATCTAGCTAAACTATGCACATGGCAGATTTATGAGGTTGAATGTTCAACTTTGCACATATTGACTTAGGTAAGATATTAGATGAAGCTCCAGAATCAACTAAACATTTATCCAAATTTTTGTTGAAAACTTCATAAGTAAGAAGAAATGGGCGAGTATGAGATCTTGACCTTCCTCCAATTAAAGCGATATCATTTGGATCAACTTTATTAGTCACATTATTTGGAGGTCTTCCCATTTCATGGGAAGCTTGAGAGATTACAGCGACGGGCAGAGGTGCAACTGGTAACACTCGTAATTCTTTCAAAAGAATCTTTTGCTGATGTTTTAACTTGCTCAATTCATAAAAAGTTGTGTTAGCCCTAGTATTCTTCATGTCTTTTATGATATTATACTCCATCTCATCATAAACAACCAATGTTTTAGATGGAGTTGGTGAATCTGTTTGAACTGGGCTTGTTTGAGTCACTTTAGATGTCGTTTTCTTGGCTGCAACTTTATCCTTAGGCGTTGAGCTTGCACTCTTTGGCTTAGGAGTAGATTGAGGAGGATTGAGTTGATTTCTACTTCTAGTACTAACCAGCGATGCCTCTTGATCCTCTTCCTCTGGTAGGATGAAATCCCACATACCTTGTACTTCTACAACTTCTTCTTCATCGGTAGGCTCTTCATTAGCAATTTCCTCTTCTTCTTCTTCTGATTCAGCACTTGTAATAGCATTGGGAGGCTTTGAATCAATTGAAGGATTTCTTCTATAAGGTTTGTATGGCTTTTTAGAAGATGTTTCTGCTACCTGTTTCTTAATATCAACCATTTCGTTAGACATGGTTTTCAAAAATTTCTACAATCCTTCTAAATTGAATGGGTCTTTTGATTGTTTCTTATTTGGATCTTCTTTAAAAGTGACCTTCTTATATTTTTGTTCACCCACAGAATTTTTCTTTTCTAAGGCTATGATATGTTTCTCTACCGCTATTGCTTCCTTCATATTTTCATCCAAAGTTGTTTTATTCACCCTATTAACGAAGATTGCTATGTTTGATGGTAAAGCAGAGATGTATCATTCACTTCGCACTTCTTCGCTAGGCTTGGAAGAAGTAGGAATTTTGTTCAATAGTTTATTGAAACGTGAATTAAAATCTTTGATAGGTTCCTTTGACTCAGCCCTAAGGTTAGACAAGTCATTGATCAAAGTCGCAATAGATCTGTCATCACTAAACTTAGTCAAGAATTGTTCCTGGAAGATATCCCAACTAGTAATAGATCCAGATGGTAATGAGAAATACCATGATCCGGCTGCTCCTTGCAAAGTGTAAGGAAAGAGTCGAATGACAATGTCTTCATTAGTAACTCCATTAATATTTATAGATAACATAAAGTTATTTAGATGTTCTTCCGCTAGCATGCCTGCTTCAGGATTAAACTTAGGCAGCCATTTTTTAGGATGGGCCGGTATTTGGCTCAAGGGTGCAGGCATTAAGACTACCCCTAGGTTATTCCATGGAGATTGGGCCATCGCTAAACTACTAATAGATGAAAGCGTAGAAGATGATCCCTGCAGTTGGGAAGATAAGGATACTACAGTTCCAGATGATTGAGAAGGCGATGTTGAAGTTCCAGTGGACTGGTGGATGATAATCTGAAGTGGAGGGGTGGATGGTTGACTTCGTGGAGGAGAGTTTGAGATGGATGATGATGACGAAAGAGTCTAGCTATCAAACCCTTTAGGTGATTTCCTTGCTCTCTTCCTTGTAGGTAGAGGTAACTCAGTTGGCTTAATGCCAAACTTTTCGCTCTTTAATCTGGCGAGAGGATGAGAAAAGTTATATTGTGAAGTCACACTACCTTGAGATCTTTCAGATCTTTGAGGTGATATAGAAAATCATTGAAGTTTATGAATCAAAGATTCAACTTCAGGAGGTTCAATAGTAGATTTCTCTGAAATGCCAGGGTTTGTGGTAGTGGGTGTTGTTCTTTCGACTTCTTGCTCAAGATTTAAATATTCTAAATGCAATGGAGAATTCGGGGGAGATGGTGAGGGCGATTTACTCTCAGAATGGTATTTAGATTTAGACTTACTTTCCATTCACAGTTTGGGGCCCTCCTTCTAGTGCCAAATATGTTTAAGCCCCGAAAATCGAGTCTACAACAAGGGGGATACCCACCCGGTCTGGACCTTGGTTAGCAACTCCTTTTATGTTGGTATAGTGGGTCCAACTAGGGATATGGGACTAGTTTCCCAATATATGTGTGTGTGTGTTGAGAATTGATATTTCCTTTCTAAATTCCTAAGTAAAATTCTTTTATTCTAAATCTAATCTAACAGCATGCAATTGTAATCTAATAAACAGAAATATCTAATTCTAAACTAACCCGGGATTTAATATTTTCGTTATGCAATCTAAAATGATTTCAGATAACAATTGGTAATAAAGATCATTCAACTGCTATGAGAAAAGAATTCAATAAAGATAAACCATTTCATATAAAAAGTTAGACGAAACAATTGTGGGAAACATATCGCATAATAAGCTACTCATATATTAAGCCTAAACAAATAGCTATCACCGTACAAAAGTGCCAAATGGTAACTCAAGCATTCACACATTCATATATAAATAACTAAAAATGAATATCACCTTAACACATAAGCAGAAATAGTTAAGAGATAAAAGTACCATTTATAACTGGTTCTACTCATGAGCTTCAAGCAATAATGATTTATCTCTTCTTAATCCAACATCCACCGAGAGTACAAAAGTGCAACATCAATAGTAGATATTAAATGCAGATATCAATAAATCATGTTCCATTCATTCATCAAAACCTCCTCGGAGGGTGAAAAAGTGCATGTTCTGAGGACAAGTTTTTGATAAATTTCAGGACCCTTCTCTAAATGCATGAGAAGGGTTTAAATACTACCAACTAAATCTAAAAATAATTAATTACAAAATTGTAGGATGCGGTTTAAATGATTGTCCTCATTTCAGGAAAAAATAAAGCAAAATTAAAACTAAAACTAAATCTAAAACTAAAACTAATTATCTGTGTATTTGTTCCTTGTAATCGCAAGCGTTCAGCATTTGCTTGAGAAGAGTAGGCTGGCCGACTTCCAACTTTAGCTTTCCTGCGAAAACAGAATCGGCAAGAGCTGGCGCCATTTTCTTGGCAGAATTAATGATACATTTGAGAGTCATGCACCGGCTGTGTGGTTTTACCAAGTGCGTCTTGTAAGAATCCCAATTCAACTTGGTTAACCCTTTGATGGACTCTGCTTTCTCTTGAGCCTTCTGTCTCCATCTTGTCTGTAGATGATGTACCTTTGGTAGATATTTACATACCACTATCAGATATCTTTGATAAATACCACCAGTCTAGAGTTCAAGTTTTGCCTTTCGCCTTTAGCGCTTTTTCCTACAAATTTCCAAGCTTACAGGCGACTGAACGATTAGAGGCTTTCCATCTTGAGAGGTTTTCCCTAGCGAATCACGCATCAGAAACTACCTTCGTTTCTTGATCTGGGCTTCCCTGGTGCAATTTTCGCCTCTTGTGCATTTTTTGTTAGAGGATATAAAGCTTAAATTTTGTGCAAATAACAACCCTGTGAGTTCATGGTTCTGTGATTTAAATTCCCTATTCATGATATCAGCATTATCCAGTACCCATTTGACCATGTCCATGTATGGGAGAATTTTGGGCCTCACCGCGATCCGGTGCAAGAACAAACATGCCATTTCTGTAATTGATGCCTCAGAAGACTCATGTGAGCCTACAGTAGCTATAACCTCCATTATTCTAGGATTTTCTTCCTCGAGTAGACTGTACATGCCCTCCCAAGTAGTAATGTCGGCATCTTTGATGCAGGTGGTGTCTGTATACAGGGGCATCATTTCTTTATCTTCAGAACTCGGAGCTTTACCCTTCTTTCCCATAATGTTAAGAACATTGCTTTATATATTTCGCTGACCTTCGTTCCTGCAGTTTACAAATGAGGCAAGAATAATGATAAGAACAAAAAGGTGACGGGAAAGATTTAAATGCCAAAAACATATAAAATATGCCATCTTACATGAGATGGCTCTTCGATCAGATCAAAACCATATTTCATTAATGATTGCCAACTAACTCATTGATTAACGTTAATGCGCATAACCGAGCATCGGTTTATGGAAAAATCTTTCTCGAATAGCGAGCCCTGAAGGTTTGCGATATGACAATTTTGCGATTTCCTTCGCAATATCGCAGATCACAATATCGCAAATTTGTTGCGTGTGGTAATTATTCATTAATGTGTTTGCTCTGAAATGCGATTTGCGACATGCGTCATCGCATATCGACAGTTTGAGACATTTCAGCTTAAGTAATGGTTAAGGCATGCGATGCGATAAAGATCTTTCGATGCATGATTTCACGTCGCGATTTCGCAATCTTAGAGATTTCGCTTGTAGGAAGGCATTCATTACCTTTTTGTGATGCGACGCTTTTTAAGGAATGATTTTATTCTAACTTATCATAAAACTTAAGTCTTTTTAGATTTTTCGAGGGTATTCTCCTAAGTTTATGCTAGTAAGTTTTATTGAAAAAGGAAATACAAACCTTAATTGATTTTTAAAATTTTTTGAATAAGGGTCCCCACTTATTTAGTATTAGTAATAAAACTAAATAAGAAATGGGGTTGTTGCTAGTCATAACAGTTTGAAATAGTTACACTGAGATAGTCTAATCAGCAGCCTATCAAGGTCCTATTTTGGTGATAACACATGCCATGCTCATTTATGATGTAACCCAAATATTTGACTTGGCTCGTGCCAAAGGGGCATTTCTCAAAGTTGGCACATAATTTGTGTTGTCGCGGGGTTCGAAGGACTTGTCGAATGTATTGCAAGTACTCTTCCCAACTCTTGTTGAAGATGAGGATTTCATCTAGATAAACAACCACTAACGAGTTCGTGAAGGGCCACAAGATGTCATCCATTAGTGAAATTGGGTATTGGTTAATTCCAAAAAATCAATGAGATGAGAAAGTCTATCACCTTTAGACACTAATAGCATTGAAGATGAAGGACACTTTATTTTAGGTTGTCCAACTTAGGCTTAGAGTAAGTCTAAATTTCAAAATATTTTTCACCTTACCAAACTTCTTAACATTTTAACTCAACAAAATTATGATAATATTGGAATTATTCTCTTATTGCTTTGCCAATATAGTGTAGGAATATACAAGGTAAGTACCTCAGGTAGAACACAAAGGACACCACTCACAAATAGATCATAGATTGATACACCAGTATTCTTGACATGGTTAAAACCCTCAAAGAGGGAAACAGTCCATGGCTTGAGCCAACGAGGCCACTTTAAGCAATTTATTAATAAAATAAAGAAAAATTACATAAGCTTCTCTCATGAATGGTCACCCTACAAATGACCCTCCATGCTCTTTAAATAGAGATCATGGACTAATCAGGTGTTAAGCCATAGATCAAGTGTCGGTAATACCGAGGAAAGAATGAACCGTCTATCACTTCATGTCTAGAACATATCATGACCGTCGGATTGTAAGATACAAATGTACATAGTAAAGAAACACACTTTACCTAACTCTACATTAGACCAAGTTATACTTAACTATTTCTTATGTGTCGGAATATCCTAACACCCCCCCTTAAGAACAACTTGGGATAGGATTGAAAGATGTACAAATATGACACAATAGGAGAAGGAAGTAAGCATTAGAGCCTATCCCCCCTTAGCAACAACTTCCTGAACTCCAACCATAAATCGAAGTTTAGTAAACTTCGCCTCTATGAGAGCCTTTGTAAAGATGTCTACAACTTGATCATCGGTTGAACAATATTTCACTTCAAGAATATGGTCATGAATGAGCTTTTTGATGAAGTGGATGTGTAGTTCAATGTGTCCTATGCGCTGACGTTGGATTGGATCTTTGCATAGTTGAATGGAACTTTGATTATCACACCAAAGTGTAGTCGGATGTTGCTGCTGAAAGCCAAACTCTGACAAAATTTGAGAAAGCCACAGGGCTTCCTTACTAGCTTCTACGGCGCCATGATACTCTGCTTTTGTTGAAGAAAGAGAAATGACACTTTGTTTCTTGCAAGCCCATGTAATAGGTCCAGAACCAAGAGTGAACACATAAACCTGCAGTAGACTTCTGATCATCAAAGTCACCGCCCCAATCAGAATCAGTGACACCAACCAATAGAGGAGATGCTTCTGCACTGTAATGAATCCCAAACTGAATTGTACCTTGAACATGATGAAGTATCCTTTTAGTTGCTTTCCAATTACTTTCATGTGGGTTTTTCATAAATCGATCAATAAGGCCAACAACAAAGGAAAGGTCAGGATGGGTATGGGTCATATACAAACAATGTAAACTTTGAAACGGGAACTATAAACTCAAAACGGGAACTCTGGCCAAAAGACCTCGAAAATACATCGAAAACAGTGCTACAAAAGAAAAGTGTGTATACTAGAACGATGATTTCTTTTTTACGGTCAATTTTGAACATGTTTTAAAAATGGTAGTGAAAACGAAATTTTCATGCAAAAAACACCTTCAAAACAAAAAAGTGTTGATACTAGAACGATGATTTGTTTTTAGGGTCAATTTTCAACATTTTTAAAAAATGCTAGTAAAACCGAGTTTTTATGTGCAAAAAAACATTTGTTTATGAGGAAAAAAACACACTAATGTTTTTGGTAGAATAACATTTTTCTTTCATAAGTATAAATTCAACATGTTTTCAACCATAACATGCTAGATACAAAAAAAATTGGAATTTTTTCAACCATAAAATTAAAAAACCACGACATTATGAACAAATTACATGACTAAATGAATCAAAATTTCATTATTTGTATATTAAACGAAACATACAATATATCTTTAATTTAATGTGGCATTGTAGATATTATAAACAATAAAAATTATCATAATTAAGACATATAATCCAACAACATGAAAATGACTCATAACTTCTGATTTAACACCATATGGAAATCAAAATTTTTATTTCAAGATACGATGCAAACATCAGTTATATAAATTATCTTAGACAATTATTCAAAATCACTTATATTTTCTTGCACACCATCAGAATTCATATTTTCAGATGAATGACTGGATGCTGACGAAGATGTTCCATATTCTTCTCTTTCATAAACTAGTGCCCCATCTAAGTCCACATGCATGTCCACCATTTCAGGTTTCAAAATTCTTCTAGATCTACAACTGGTGTCAGCAGACTCTCATCTCAACATTGTTCCTTTTGGTAACAACCTTTTCAGAATCTCTATCATCTTGAAGCAAAGAGTTCCTCTCTTTGTTAAATTGAAGTCATAAACAAGTATGTCAACATCTTCCAATTTTAAGATGTCTGTGCGGTGGCGATTTATATTTATGTACCCTTTCTTTTTCTCTTCCCACCAATTTTTTTGTCAACTACCATCTCTGGCTCATACACACCATTGAATGGGTGTGTATTTGTGGCATACCAATGTACTTCAACACCTATGACATCCTCATTTTCTGTAAAGACCTGTATAACCTTAAAAACCTAGAATGGATAGTCATTGGGATCTCCATCTGCTAGCGCTGTGATCATGCAACCCTCCTTAATATCCTGTACTGAACCCCTGTAAAGCTATTCCATGGCTTCATGTTGTGCACGAGATCTTCTGGAACCATTATACATTACTCTTTCCTCTGCCTGTGAAGAATTAATAATACCTTGAGATTGTTGTTGTTCAACAATGTTTATTTCCTCATGTTCATTTGACACATTTTGTGGCCAAATAAATGGATTTTTCAGAAGTATATCTTCATTTGTTGTTGTTGAAATGATATCACTTTGATTATTTAAAAATGACTCCCACCAAACTGAATCAGTAATGTCAAAGTACTCATATGTATATCTAATACATTTTTTAATTTATTCTAGGCAATCAAAATAATTTATATCTCTATTCTGTCTGCGTGCATTATGAACTTCACCAATTGATTGTAATAACAATATTTTTGATGAAAATATTGGATGATCTGGAATGAACTTCAAAAATTCCAAACCTGATGACGGTGCCCATTCTGTAGTAGTTGAATACTTCTTGCCCCATATTAGTGTTTTCCCATCAATTTTTTTTATACGAAATTGATGTTGGAAGCTAATGTCATTAATTTGTTCAATGCATTTCTCCTCACCATGCGATCCCAGAATAAACCTTTGCATGTCAACAATTTCTTCCAACACATCAAAAGTAGGCTTTGGCATATATGATTTCTTAATACATTCAATTAATGATGGCAAGCTCCCAACTTCCTTCCTCCTCAATGTGACTAAAACACGACTAAACATCTGATCAATATAGTCATGAGTGTGCCCAACAAGAAGGAAACCAACCCTTACCATCTAAAAAATTCTCAATTCAACAAGCATGTTTAGATATCCAAAAAGAACTTGATTTTTGTTTTCATGACAAGTGTTGCCCAATTGTAGATACAAAACTTTAGGAAGATTACCAGACCGATGAGGAAGCACAACATGAATTATGGTTATTGTCAGATTTGCATCATTATGAATATTTGGAGCTATGAAGTACATCGTTGGAAACATTTTCCCATTGAAGACCATACAACCAACCAAGTGATACTAAATAAAAGTTTCCTCCTGTAAATTTTTGGGTGTGCAAACAAAATGTGGTAAAAGTGTTTTCTTGTGGTCCATACCATCAATTGTCAAACCCAAATATTTATTCGGATTATCTTAACACTTCTTTCGATGCTTGTACAACTTTTTCCTTTCACTTTTTTGTTGTTCACAATACTTTTGGAGTTCTTTGACAATTGAATCTACACAACATAAAAGAAAGCCATTAAGAAATATGTTTTCATAGTTGATGACTATACAATTTTAAAAGTTAAAGTTATGAATGCTTACCTCTTTCTGACCCTTCACATTTGTCCATTTTTATTTAACAGAATCACATGTACTACAAATACCCATCCTTGTCTTCTTAGGAATACAAACATTGTTGAATTCTTTCTTCCATACCTTCACAAAATATTGATATGTAATAAACTGACCATGTCCCTTGGCACCTTCTGCATATTCTTTGTATAAGTTGTAGATTTCTCATCTTGAAAATTTATTTGGGATATGTATTGTCTCTCTATTTGGCATACACTCTCCATGCTTTGAAAAGAAATCTTTCATCCATGACATTAGTATTTGATAATGGCCCAAATTGTCGTTTATAACGTACTTTTGAATAAAATGTGGGATCATTTTCCAAATTTTCTTGAATTCTCGAGAGACGAAAATTCCCCATCGAATGAAACATTTTGAAAGCCTTTCTACAGATAAATAAAGACCCAATATGATAATCATAACCTGACAATGTAGATTGCATGCACCTAAGTAAATATGAATTTTGCATGCTTTTATTCATTGACAAATATCTCTTCCTTTTCTATAATGCAAATTTGAAATCCATATGTTTCAAGTAATCGTTTTGACAACATTCACTTGAAATGAGAACCCTGATACAATTTCTTCTCGTCAGATATTCTGCTCTACCCCTTGTATAACTAGAACATCTTACATTGTTTTTTAAAAGGTCTACTCCTACTCCTCGATACAATATTTCTTGGTAAAATCTCCATCATTGGATCATCATTAAGAGGAATGTTATCCACACTATGATCAGTTGTGCTTTTCAAACACTGACTTGGAGGATATTCTTCATCTTCCCCTTCTTCAGTGCTACTGTCATAGTCCTTAGAATTGGGACTAAATGGAAAATTTGACTTGATGTTTATTGGATATTCTTCCTCATGTGCATTTTTAGTGTTGCTCTCATAGTCCATAGAATTAGGACTACGTTGAAAATGTGACTGTTTACTTACTAAAATTGCTACACCCTGTCCTTTGTCACTGCTACCTTTATAGTCATTAGGATTAGGACTACGTGCTTCATCCTGTGCTTCATCACTACTGCTCTCATAGTCCATAGGATTAGGACTAAGAGGCCACCATGACACTCCATTCTTTAGAAATTTTTCATCATGCTCTTCATCACTACTGCTCTCATAGTCCATTGGATTAGGACTAAGTGGACACCGTGACACTCCATTCTTTTGAAATTTGTAATCCTGCTCTTCATCACTGCTGCTCTCATAGTCCATTGGATTAGGACTAAGAGTACACCATGACACTCCATTCTTTTGAAATTTTTCATCACGTTCTTCATCACTACTGCTCTCATAGTCCATAGGATTAGGACTAAGTGGACATCGTAACACTTCATTCTTTTTAAATTCTTCATCATGTTCTTCATCACTGCTGCTTTCATAGTCCATAAGATTAGGACTAAGTGGACATTGTAACACTATATTCATTTGAAATTATTCATCACTGCTGCTCTCATAGTCCATAGGATTAGGACTAAGAGGACACCGTGACACTCCATTCTTTTGAAATTTTTCATCATGCTCTTCATCATTGTTTCTCTCATAGTTTTTAGGATTAGGAATAAGTGGACACTGTGACACTCCATTATTTTGAAATTCACCATCATGCTCTTCATCACTGCTACTCTCATAGTCCATAGGATTAGGACTAAGAGGACACCGTGACACTCCATTATTTTGAAATTTTTCATCATGTTCTTCATCACTGTTGCTCTCATAATCCTTAGGATTAGGACTAAGTGGACACCGTGAGACTCCATTCTTTTGAAATTTGTCATCACTGCTGCTCTCATAGTCCATAGGATTAGGACTAAGTGGACACCGTGACACTCCATTCTTTTGAAATTCGTCATCATGCTCTTAATCATTGTTGCTCTCATAGTCCATAGGATTAGGATTAAGAGGACAATGTGACACTCCATTCTTTTGAAATTTGTCATCATGCTCTTCATCACTACTGCTCTCATAGTCCATATGATTAGGACTAAGAGGACACCGTGACACTCCATTCTTTTGAAATTTTTCATCATGCTCTTCATCATTGTTTCTCTCATAGTCTTTAGGATTAGGACTAAGTGGAAACCATGACACTCCATTCTTTTGAAATTCGTCATCATGATCTTCATCACTGCTACTCTCATAGTCCATAGGATTAGGACTAAGACGACATTGTGACACTCCATTATTTTAAAATTTTTCATCATGCTCTTCATCATTGTTGTTCTCATAGTCCTTAGGGTTAGGACTAAGTGGACACCGTGAGACTCCATTCTTTTGAAATTCGTCATCATGCTCTTCATCACTGTTGCTCTCATATTCCATAGGATTAGGACTATGTGGACACTGTGACACTCCATTCTTTTGAAATTCGTCATCATGCTCTTCATCACTACTGCTCTCATAGTCCATAGGATTATGACTAATTGGACATTGTGACACTCCATTCTTTTAAAATTCTTCTTCATGCTCCTCATCACTGTTGCTCTCATAATCCTTAGGATTAGGACTAAGTGGAATCTATGACTCTTTATTTATTTGAAATTATTCATCCCCTCATTCATTAGTGCTGCTCTCATAGTCCTTAGGATTAGGACTAAGTGGAAGAATTGACTTTCGATTCATAGTGGAAGAACTTCTGTTATATTCATCAATATGATTAGAGTTGTTACGCGATGAAGATGTTGATGCTTTACAAAGCGAAACTTCACTATCAGAAGAATCCATCCCTTTAAAATAGAAGAGGTTGAATGATACAAATGAAAACTCTCCTAAAGGTATTATATAGATTAGAGAATGAAATTTTCCCTCCAAAAATTTCATTTCATGTATCTCCCTTCATTATTTTATTCTACAATTTATTGAAAAATTTTAACATTTTTTTTATGAAATATAATCTTTAAATTTAAAATTGTAAACTAAACTTTTACCTAAATTATTTTAATATATAAACTATTAATATTATTACTAAATAATTGAATGCTTTTTTTAATTTTTATAATACCTTCTAAGAAAAATTAATCTCACATTCACTGCGTTGTAAACAATTCCATAATATTTGCTTTATCATAGTTTCCTATATCGCCATAAAAAAATTAACATGTCAAAATTTTTTTAAAACAAATTAATCCCACATTAACCATATGGTAAAACATCTCTGTAATTTCACCTATATAATAAATTTCATTATTACTATTACTCAGATCACATCAATGTTTTTTGAGGTTCATTAAAAGACTTGGAGCGAATTTGTAGAGCAGCTACATTGCTATCAACAACATATTCAACGGAGGATTCTCGCATTTGAAAGGTTAGTTAATTTTTTCTCTTTGAAAATTTTAAAATTAAATAAGTTTAATGAAGTTTAATTTTTTTTTTAAACTAAAACTTTTTGTGGACCAAATTTACTCACTATGTCCACAGTGGGCATGGTGGGATCGGTAATGCTCATGTCCTAACGGGCCCATTAATGCTCACAGTGGCCGGACGGGCCCATAGGTTAGGGGTGATGGGGATGGCTACCCGACCCTCCACCCCACCCCACTGGCTTGCAGGGTGGCGAGCAGGTTGTCGGGGTAGCATGGGGGGGGAGTTGCAGCATCGCCTGCCACCCCTCGGGCCGCCGTGGTGGCGCGGGGGGAGCTGTGACCCACCCCCGCGCAAACCCGACGGGCCCCCGGGTGGCATGCGGGGGAGCTACAGTAGCTCCCCCCTGCACCCAGCCATTGCAGCTCCCCCCTGCACCAGCCCGGCGGCCCACCCACCCACGGGGTGGCGAGGTGATTCTGAGAATCGCCCCACCCGCAAAATCGCCCTGCCGCCCTGCAGGCGTGCAAGTCGCCAACGCGGCGCGGGGGATCTGGCCACCCCGACGGCCGGTAGGCAACCCCTCCACCCCACCCCAACATCCTGACGGTCCGCGGGGTGGCGGGATCACCAGGGTTGGGTGGGGGGCAGTGGTTTGGCTGCCATGGTGGGCTAGGGGGCCGGACCCAACCACTGGCTGAGTTGACCGACCGATTTTCAGGGTGCGACAACAGGGTGATGTATTTTTTATTTTTATTTTTTCGAAATCGTTATGGTTTATAAAATTAATTATCATTTATTGTTTTCATTGTTAATTTAAGTTATTATGTTTTTGTCATTCACTGATTTATGTGAGTCCTTTTTTTAGGAAAATGGCATCAAAGAAGAGTTAAGTGAATCTTTCTGGACCAAAGACTCTTAAAGGTCGATCTTCAAAAAACATTGGTGAACGAACCCCACCTGAGCTGATGGCTACAAATGTTTCAAATGCCTCAAATGATAAGAAGATGATTTCATACTGGAAGAAATCAAAAGAAGTGAAACTTCCATTGAAAGTTTGGTATGTGAAAGAAAGACAAAGCCAAAATGTGCAGATATATCTATATGTTGATATACCTAATGATAATGGAATTTATGATGTGATGGAAAGAGTCATAGATATGTGTTCGGTACCGGACAGTGAATTTGTTTACATACTTACAAAACCGTCCAAGTCACATGGAATGATTAAATATCAGTTATCAAATTCATTATATGACACGAGAGAGGTATCTACAAAGTTGTGTAAATAAATCATAAATGAGATGAAACAAAATATCGTAAGTATTGTTATTTATATTTGTGTTTTACGTTCTTGTAACTATCTCACTATATTTTTTTAACTTTGTTTTTATTTACATATGATATTTTTTTTGGTAGAATTTTGTTGAAAGTTGTTCAATTAGGTTGGGAGGCATTCATTTCATAGAGCATGATATTATAAAAGTTGTCAGTAGTTTCTACTCAGTGTCAAAAGAAGATATGGAAAACAAGCAAAATGTGGTAATTCATGATGCTACAAAACTACATCCAAGGAATTAGAAAAAAAACGCCTCTAGTGGATAAATCTAGCAAGGGTAGACAAGTTACATTTGAAGATGAGGAAGTTGAAACTGGCAGTAAAGAATAAGTTTTCGTTACTGAGGATGACATTGGAACTGAGAAGAGTCGTAAAATACCAAAAGTAACAATGCCCAAGAATAAATCTGTTACAGTTAATGATGAGAATGATATGAAGAAGAAAATTAAAATTGAACATTTTGAAGTAGGCATTCCAACAGTCAAGAACCTAGTGAAACTTCAAAAGAAAGCAAAGAAATAATTACACCAAGAGCTGATTTAGAGGATGGCATTATCAAAACAAAACAAAATGTCATTTGATAGAACTTGACAAAGAGAAACTTAATTGAGAGTGGTCACACATTTCAACTTAATGTTAGACAAATTTATAAGGTGAGTGAAGGACAATGTCAATATCAAATCAGAAAGCCACACCATCTATATGTTCACAACTTGAAGACATTGATGAGATACAATCCATATGCTCATGTGGTTAATTATGTGCTTCTTGTTGGTCCATTTCAAGTTCCCAACAAAGAAGCATTTGATAAATCAAAATGTTTTGAATACAATTATTATGTGCTTAGGGGGAACCAATTTGTAGAAGCTCAAAAACAATTGATGAAGGAATATCCCAATAACCGACATTTTGAAACAATGAAATGTATCATTTATGCTGGTTTATCAGATATAGAAGCAAAGTTAGTGGCATGGGATCATAATTCAGATAATGAATATAGGATTTCTATGACTTCTATCCAAAGGGTGAGATTTATTCATAGTGAATTTGAAGAAAAATGTGGTGGGGATAGGATAAATGTTACTATATATTTCCGAAAGGAATGTTGTATGAAAATAGGCTATCAAATTGAAGAGAAAACCAATTCAAAAGGCGGAAAAGGCGACAAATTTAGTGATTTATTCAAAGGTGTTGATAACATTTTCTAGTTGGCATTTAGAACTGGAGAGATATCAGAGTTGATTAATGAGATTTTTAGCATGTGGGAGAACATTGGCATTAAAAACCAGAAGGTCAAAATGTCTAAGCCATTGATATGTAGCAACAGTAAATCAGGTCCTGAAATGAAGCAACTTCCAGAAGATATAACTATCACATCTTGGAGATCATTGTAAGGAGTGACGGATGAAAAATTTGTCAAAGCAATATTATCTCGTGTGAGGTCAGGGGGATTATCATTGGAGGAAATGTCTAAGGAATTTCAAAAGTAAGTTTGTTGAATTATTTTTATTTATTTCTAGATTATAATTTACTTTTAAAAGTTTTTTGAATTATTTTTATTTATTTCTAGATTATAATTTTCTTTTAAATATAACATATTGTTCTTGGTAGTATTTGTTATAAATATCATTATATTAAATTTTTTTACGTTATCTATGCAGTCACAAAGTTTACATGAAAATTCAAAAACAAATGGTTAAATTGTTGGATGAAGATAGTTGGGATCATGTTGTACGCAACTATCCAAATTCAAGTTCTACATCAACATTAAAAAAAAAAAATTATCTTGCATTTAAAAAGGTATGTTGATTTATACATTCATTTTTATTCATTGGTATACTATTTTTAATTTATAACTTACACATATATTTTTTTTATTTTAAAAAAGATGAAGAAGGATGATAGTGGAGCACTAGATAATTTCGAACCTTCATTGGAAAAATAAAGATCGAAAAACTGAATAAGCAACATCTTAAGAATGTTGAACTTGATCCAGCTCTTACTCATTTCATTTGCAATGGGTTAGACACTATTCAATATCAAGTAATACAAGGTGACTGTAAAAACATTCCTAAACTCATACCTAAAAGGGATTATGCTCTAGTTATTGCAAATATTCTCCGTGGTTTCAATATTCCAAACATTGACTATGATAGTGACCCTTATACTTGTCAAGCTCTTCATAAAGTGGTTGCGGGATTTCTAGAAGTCACATCATCACCATTATAGAGATTTGTGAAATTTCATTTAGACACACAATTGGAAATGTTATTGTCAAGCTTCAAGGGGAAAAAGATTCAAGGATGCAACTTACATGGTAAGACGTTTAAAATGTATATTTGATTAATGTTAAAAAATTCATTTATGTACAAGTTAATTGAACTTTTACTATTTCACGTTACACACAAAAGTAAAATCTTCTTAATCATGAAGATCAACCATTTATAAATGATTGTGAGTTCATCCATATTGATAGTTGGGCAAAATATGATAGCTATATGTCTATGATTTTTAATCGAGTAGATGGAAAGAGTCATAGCCAAACACTGACTTATGATGTTGTTGTGAGAAAACTAACATATGAAGACAAAGAAGCAAAAAGAGAGATAATTAACATTTATCAAAAACCACAGTTATTAATTAACTATCTTATAGACATATGTTCAAATGAAGGAGATTGGGTTTTGGATTTATTTTCTGGCTCATGTAAGTTTTATTAAATGGAATTGAATTTCAATATGTTATTTATTAATTTATATGTCATTGTACTAATTTACTTCATTATTTATTTTGTGCTTGATAATTAGGTACAACACTAGCATGCTGCCTCAAAAAGGAAGAAATTGCATTGCCATTGAAAAAGATCCAATACAGTGCAATTTTATTCAGCAAAAAATTAATGCTCTTCAATTTTTTCTAGATGTAATGCAAGAAATTGGGTTGAAGAAAGGGGACTTTAGTGAATCATGTGTGGCAAAAAAGGTAAAAGAACCCCAAACAGCATTACACGGAATGATTGGAAAGGCATAGATTGGGAGATTCGGAAATGAAAGATCCATTAGAGGAGGAAAATGAGCAAAATGAAGCAGAAAATATTGTGGAAGAAGACAATGATGAAACTCGAGAGGACGAAGAGTTTGGATTATGTGACATTGTTGAGTAAATTTAAGTTATGCTTGGAAATCAAGCTCATTTTTTGTAACTATTAATTAGTTATACTTGTAATGTTTTGACTTTGACATTTTATGAGAAGAATAAGCACTCAATTGAGGTTGTTATGCGTTCAATATTTGTATTATGTAATTTTCGCATTAATTTTTATGTTAATCATTTTTTTTGAAAAAAATAGTGATTATTATTAATTTTTCACATGAAATTCATTAAAAAAAAAAAAAAAAAAAACAACACACCCAACAACAACAACAACAACAACACAACACCCAAAAAAAAAACTATTATTTAAGCCATTTTAGTTAAAATTTTCCTATAAAAATTGTGATTTTGACATGTCATCTCTAGCAAAAATTATGAAAAACGTGTAGTTTTTTATGTTATATTTATGTTTAAATGGTTTTTTTTTTGTCAATTGTTAAAAAATTTTTTTAGAGACAGTTATTTCATGTGATTGAAAATTAATTAAGATAATAAATATTTAAAATATCGAAAATTCACAATATCAACTTCTTTTTTAATATCAAAACAATAAAAACTCACTAAAAAAAAAAAGACAAGAAAATTGAAGAGAAGACATCAAAAATTATTAAATTTAGAAAATAATTATTTACATTTCATACATTAGAAAATTTAAAGTCAAAAAATAGGTCTTTTATAAAAAAAGGTCTGATGCAGAATTACCACTTTTTTAAATCAGCATGAAAATTACTACCATTCTAAAATGTAATGTACATAAAAAAATTTAAAGTGCTAAAAATTGTGCTCTAAAAAAACATGTGTTCTGCATCGCCCCTTTTCAAAATCGGGTCACTTTTTTGTTATCTCTACGAAATGGGTAACAATATCAGTTCCCGTTTCAAATTTTACATTGTTTACAAAAGTTTCCTTACAAGCTGACGGTATAAGGTAGCATCAACTTCAGGGGAAGTACAAGTGACTGAAAGTTTGGCTCCAGACTGAAAGGGAAAAGGCGTTGGCTTACAGTCTTCCATGTGAAAATGGTGTAGAATATCACATGCATACTTGGATTGGGAAAGGGAAATACCTTCCTTGGATTGCAAGACTTAAAGACTAAGAAAATAATGCAAGTGTCCTAAGTTTGTCATTTCAAACTTATTTTTAAGGTTGGACTTCACATCGTTTATAAGGTTGGGATCACTACCAGTAAGGATAAGATCATCAACATAAAGAACAATAATGATAAGAGACTTACCCACTTTCTTGGTGTAGACAATGTTGTTAGAATGACACCTAGAAAAGCCAGTATCTAAAAGAAAGCTATCCATTTTGGCATACCAAGCATGAGGGGCTTGCTTGGGACCATAAAAGGATTTCTTAAGCTAACATACAAGGCTGGAGTCTGTTTGTATAAAGCCAGTAGATTGTTCCATATATATTTCTTCATGCAAGTCCCCGTGCAAGAAGGCAGATTTAACATCCATCTTATGGACTTCCCATTTGAAAGAGGCAACAAGGGAAATAACAAAGTGGATAGAGTTCATTTTGGCAACAGGGGAGAAGGTTTCAGTATAGTCAATGCCTTCAACTTGTGAAAAACACTTAACAACAAGACGAGCTTTATGTTTATCAACTTGTCCATCTGTTCCATACGTGGTACTATAAATCCATTTGCATCTAACAATTTTTCGTCCCTTTGGAAGAGGAACAAGATCCCATGCATCATTTTCCAATAATGAACGATATTCTTCATCCATAGTTGCGTCCCAATCTGGATGGCCTAAAGCTTCTGCAAAGGTGTCAAGATCATAATTCGATGAAGCTTAAGCTAGTAGAGAAGAGGCTTTATCGAACTGAGAACATGTGCGTTGTTGATCTGTAGGATCACTTGCAAGAGCACCTGTTGCATCCTGAGTAGCAAGGACCCATTTTAGAAGCTGAGGAGCTAAAGGAGGATCCTGAGAAGGTGGGGGAGGATTGTCATCCTTGTTGTCATCATCTAAAGAAGAAATATTTTCAGAAGTGGAAGGGATAGAAAGAGGTGGCACATCTGCTGAACTAGGCTCGTAGGCCGATATATTTTCATAAAACTTTACCACCCTTCTAATGATAACATTTTTGGACTTAAGTGGAATAAGTCTATATCCTTTGACATCTTTAGAATATACAACAAAAATAAATTTTTCACTCTTAGGTTCTTGTTGGAAATAATACTCAGAAGGGGGGTGAATTAGTATTATTAGATCAATAATTTAATTTTCAAAACTGATTTGTATACGTTACTTCAACTTAATGAACTGGCGTGTATACGCAAATATACTTAATGCAACCAGTGTATATGCAGAGATCTTTTGATTTGCCCAAATTATCATGCATTGAACTTTAACCAGTATATCAGGAATTCAGTAGATAGTGCAGTAAAAGCATAATAAAGCATCACACATAAGCAATACACAAGAACACCAAGATATAAGGTGGAAACCCAATGTGGGTGAAAACCACCTGCTGTTGTCGTCTTTGTCTTCTTTTAATAATAAGATAAATATGTTTACAATTTTTGTATTGGTGCAACCTCATACCAGTACGCAGGCTTCTACTTGCAAAAGGCTACAACTTTGTCTCGTTCTCCAGCTTCTACTGGAAGGGAGCTACAACCCCCTAGCTCTTGTACTAGCTGATATGTTTACTAGTATGTAGGTACCAGCCTACAGAAGGCTACAACCTTCTCTTTTCTTCCAGGGTCCATGTTTCATAAATTTTCAGACTGGATCCATCAACAACATCATTCAATCATCAAATATATCTGCATCAACCAATCTCCTATTCAACCAACCACAACCAAATCAATCAATCACTTTGACAACCTATCAATCTGATCTTTTAGAATGTTGTCACCAGAATACGGTAACCAGAACCCAATCCAGTACCCAGAACACTGCAACAACAAACATAAGCAACTAAAACATATTTTATGAGGTATACGCTACTTCCATGTGTCGAACCTGCGTGCATACGTGCTTTCCTCAAAGCCAACCAACGTACAGATCTGCAAATCAAATTTATGATGTATACACTATTTTGATATGCAGAACCGGTGTGTATACGCCCCTTTTCGAAAGTGAACTTGCGTACAGATCTGTAAATGATGATTTAAACATTACAACAGTTCCAAACTTTAGTCATACCTAGATCATCATATTTACAAGCTACATGTGTGAGTTATTCAGATTCATGATCAAACCACATAAATATAATTCACTTCAAGCCTTAAGATTTTGATACATCATTAGATTTTATCTTTCATCAAACGCTAAGGTTCAGCCTTGGTTCCAATCCAATAATGCACCATAACCCAATAACATGCATACTAGATCTCACAATTCATCAAATATTCAATCATTGTATGTCATGGCCTAATGATCTTCTCCTCCTTTTATAGTTTTAGGCCTTTCTCAATACCATGGACCAAAACCACCTAGGACCAATGCCTCGGACCCGATACCTTGGACCAATACCATGGACCAGAAACTTAGTTTTCCAAGGTATACGCATTTTTACTTTTTTGAAAGTGTGTGTGTACGTATACGCGACTTGCATACAGTGAACCCACGTGTATACGCGGCTTGGCCAATGGTGAACCTGCGTATACCTCTCTTTCTTCATTCTGTGAAGTCTGATCTGTAACTCTGTGCTATTAATCTGTTGTACTGTGATCTGTCATCTGAGTGAGTTTCCATCAGGGACAATACCTGTGTCATAATGCTAACAATATCCCCCTTTGGAATTGATGGCAACACTAAGTCACTCTCCCCATTTGTCATCAAGGGAAAAGGCTCATGCTCCCCCTGAGTACATGCTGAAATTCTCTAATATGTTGAAGTGTGTTGATTGAGCTCCTATGATCAAGTCCATGCTCCCCCTGAGCACAAGCAAGGTCTGCAAAAAGATAACATGACTATATACATACATCACCAATGACTTTCCTATCACCAAAAACTCATATATACATCCATCTCCCAATCAAATGGGGATATACCAAATTTGACTTATCCACCCAACCAAGTTGGGATATACCAATTGTTTATACAAGAAACATTACATCATCCATCCCATGCATAGTGGGGTTACAAATTTGGTATTTTCGTGACCTTTACATTAAATGATACACATGACATATATAATAGAGACCAAAAAACTTAAACAAGAACATGAAAGTCATTAGCAACTAGCATCAACAGCATCTGTCAATCAGCATCTAGACCAGCATCCATGTTCTCCCTCTATACTTGTTCCACCTGAATTAAAAACAACTATGTGAATCTGTACTGAGATCTTCTAAGATAATGCCAACAATGATGCATTATTAGAAGCATATGCTCCCCCTGAACCTGTGTCAGATGTTCACTATCAAATCTGATCATTTCATATATCAGAAGAGTTATCAAGGCATCATCATCAATCGGATATACATTAAGTTATCAACAACTTTGTGAGGACCAATATATTTCCACATGTTATCAACATATTTAAAACACCATCAAACAGAACAAATAATTGATAGAACCATAGCAGACCCCTTTTTCTTGAGTCTGGCCCATTGATTTTCTTTAAACCAACATATACGCGTCTGTGCCCACAAAAACCCACGTATGTACATGACTACGCTTTATGAAACTTGCGTATAACAACCTTTCTCTGAAGAAAATAGGTTTTGACAGTAGGATGATGCAACAACTACTCCCAACTTTTTCCTAAGATATTCAAATGTCTCTCTGGCAGTGGTTTAGTGAATATATCAGCAACATGTTCTTTGGAGGGAACATACTCCAATTTAACCTTTTTTTTAAGCACTTGTTTGTTAGAAAATTATATATTACGGAGCAATGGAACACATAAAATATTGTAGAAATATAAACACAAAAAATGCATAAAACAAGAGAGACACAGATATACGTGGTTCACCCAGTTTGGGCTACATCCATGAAGAAACAATCAGTCCTTCCTTTTATATTATCCAGCAAACTGAAGAGATACAACCTATAGCAGATCCGTTGTAACACGCTCTTCGCTCTCAATCTCCTCTCTCTTTCTCACTCAGAATAGACACAATACAATTCCCTCATATATAGTGAGGGGTTTCTTTCTAGGGCAAAAAACCCTAAATTAAACATAACTTCTACCGCCAGATCCTCTGTCTAATGAACGACCCAGATTGACTAGAAATTACTAGACTTTTACAAGGCAATTTTACATCTATTTTTAGCTTCGGGAGCACTGCCCCCAGACCCCCCAACCAGGGGGGATTTTCCCCCCCAAACCCTCGTGGGGGGGACAAGTCACCCCCACACACCCCCCCCTGCATGGATGGGTGTACAGTCTTCCTAGGGTATAGATTCTATTGAAACCTTTGAATACAGAAGATAATTAGGCTCCACACCCAA